>CM027468.1:3618850-3631350 GCA_015776775.1 Magallana hongkongensis
ATTGTGTATTGTAAATCCAAAATATTGAAGAATAGGGTTTTTCACAAAAGCGAGAAGAATGTCAAAGATTCAACATTTTAGGGGGAATTTTAGAAGATTAAAAAACCCACGACACTATCTAATTTTTTAGTATATCTGGTTTATTTTTTTTTATCAGATGTAAATGTTTGTTTAATGTAAAACTACATAAATGCTTAATTTATTCATAAAGTCATCACATCGCTATAGCTGATGGACGATCGAACTAATAAAAAAATATTAGATATAAAATTACACATCTTAATATATCTAATTCGTGCATATTTTAATTAAAAATTGAATGTATATGAATTAAAATAAAACTGACTTACCATTTGCGTAAAGTAATTGGAGTCTGTAATGAATTCCATTGTTTGTTTTTTGACCTTCCAATTCCTTTAAAAAATAAGAGTTTTTTATTTATAATATATCATATGAAGAGAGATAAACACATTTCATCCATAATGGCAATGGTAAAGTGCAATACCAATTTTTAAAAATTGATTTTTGTTATATAATGAAAATATTTAAATTCTCTTATTCATACAAATAACTAGGAATACAAAAAAATGGAACAGCAATAATTAGATGCAATTCACTTCATGAACTTCCCAAGACTTTGTGATGAGACTTTGTTAAAATAAGAGATTTTAGAAAATTGGAGGAGCCGTCGGTCTGGAGATATACCTGTTCCTTCTCCACGAAGTCAATGAAGGCCGTCCTTTCGACTTCTATGGGCTGGCCCTGTCGGTCGTACAACGCCAGCACAAAGTGGAAAAAGTTGCTTTTTCGCAGGTTGCTTGGTGGCTGTTTTTCAAAATGTGCTCTCCCGAACCCAACGCTGTTAAGTAAAAGTTATAGTCTCCAGTGGGAAACATGAAACTTATTGGAAAACGGCAGCTTGAATACCTGTGGGGGATGCCCGTATTATAGGCTTTCATCTCCGGTACGTTCACCGGCGATAAAGACGAAGAATTCCGTATTTTCATTTACATTTCTCCCAAATAAATTCCATTCCTCGTATAGAATGCATTTTTTTAATATAAATCTGTCATAGGAAAATTCTTATCACTCTGTGAGAATGAGTCATAATAATTAAAATAGAAATGATAACATGAATGAGAAAATACTTACGTCCCCCCTTGGTCCAAAGATGTGGGCTGCATCCAATTCCTAATGGAAGTGTTTTGGACGGGGGCGACTGGTTCTTCCTTCATGGATGGGGGGTCGGGTGTTCGGACAGAAGACACGGGTGGGGGCGCCGTAATGAACATGTACAATTGCACAAAACTGAATCACAAAATCTCCTCAAGATAACATACCTCAGAGACAAAATAAAATAATATTATCACAAACGACGGTACACATTCATCTTCCGGAAAATAGAAATCTCATTCACTTGTTGATATGGCATCATATGTTTCATATATTTCGTAAATCTATTTCGTCGAGTGTTGAAGAGAATTGTTTCACGGCGAATCCCATATGAGAGAGAAAAGAGAAATGTTATCTTATTGTTTAGCACCGATATTTTGCAAAAAGATATAGCATTATTTACCCCCGTTTTCTGTATCGCTCGGGTGCTAGCCCCGTGATTCTCGAGGGTCTAAACTTTGTTGCATTCTCGTGTTCGGTGTAAGGAATTATATCCCAAAGGAAGGTAATATATCCCAC
Source organism: Magallana hongkongensis (assembly GCA_015776775.1). Lineage (NCBI taxonomy): Eukaryota > Metazoa > Mollusca > Bivalvia > Ostreida > Ostreidae > Magallana > Magallana hongkongensis. The sequence continues at coordinate 3,620,543 of CM027468.1, forward strand.
GGGAAGCCCTTAGCTTCCAAGATGACACCTTGTTAACCAATCAGAATCGCCCGTTTGAAAAGTTGATTGAAATATGAACGCCTTCTGTCCAACGGGGCATTCTCCTCCTGAGACAGCCAGCCAATCAGAGGAGGCGGAGGGTCATTGATAATTCAGCGAACACATGTTCCCCTCATCCCCGCGTATCAATGGCTGATTCCAATACCGTTATCAAATAGAGAAATCCTAAATACTTTACGGCATCCCAATGCTCTCGATGAATAGAAATGTGACAATTTCTAGCAGAGCGTTCATTTCCATACATTGTCATTAAATCTGTGATTATTTCTATGTAATATTTTGGTTTTATTAAACAAATTATGTTTTTCACATTTTTTCTTTCAATAGTTTTTTTTCTTTTCTTGATAAATATGTAACGTATTTATTTTTTAACGATTTGATTGAGTGATTAATGATGTCACTTTATCATTATTTTAGCACTATGCCTTTGACAGTATGTTCTAGTGATTTTAGTAATGAATAAAAAAAATTATAAAAATTGCTTTACATACAGAAAATGCTCCCAAAAGTACGATTTTTCTCGAGAAGAAATATTACTGAAATTAAACATAGATTCCCAAAAGTGTTGGATTAATTTGAGAGGAATAAATCACAATTAATCGTTCTAAAATGCTCTGGTAAATTTAATTTTGGAGATTGCCATTTTTTATTGAGTATCCTCTACAAAATATTTCTTTTTTGCAGATTGCCTTCTTCTTGTTCAACAAAATAATAAAGAATTGTGAACATTATGAGAATGCAACTCACATGAGGCCTCCAAACAATAAGGGCGAGCGACGAGGTGTAAATTATCCGCAATACGCCGCGACCCTTGGGGTCCCACTTTTACACTAATCATACAAGTTGACGGCACGGCAATTACACAAGAGTCACAATAAAAATCCAGTTATTTTCTAAAATATATCTAGATGGGTTGTTGGGCCCATCTCCAGGGGAAGATATTCCTGGTTACAAATGCCACGGCACAATGCAGCAGTAGCGCCGGTGTATTATCTTAAGTAGACAATTTTGATTTCGAATAAAACGCAATACCGTTGTCGTCAGAAATCTCAGTTTTTGTGTCATTCGTTTTAAAGAATATTTTTTCTTCCTTGATGATACTCGAAATGGAATTGCGCATCTCACCTTGGACCCAAATGTATAAAAAAAAAAAATACGGAATTTTTAATATAATTATTTGACAAAGAAAAACGGGAATGATGTAAGAAAATTACATAAATTGGTTTTTTATTGATTATATATTTTATGATGATTTCAAAATAATTATGATGAAAAGAACAGGTTATCAAAATATATTTTCAGATGAAAAAAAAATAATTTCATTAGATGAATTTTGAAATACTTTACATCACATTTATCTACCAAATAATTTGAAACAAAAATAACAACTTCAAACTTTCTGTTTTGATGTTAATTTTTACATCTGTAGTGTAATTTCATACTAAACAAATAGAAAAATGAAAGAAGAGTATGAAAATTTTACCCTAATTTTTCTAGATTCACTAATAAATAAACTGCTGAGAAAATTGTAAGAAAATTATATGACATTGATTCATTACTTCGGACAAAGAGATTTGCGTCTATTCGTTTCTGAAATTATGCCAGAGACCGTTTCTTGCATGATTAAGAATAATTTTTGAAATCAACGGAATAAAATTACGTGTTCCTAAATTCTGTGATAAAGTGATAAGGTGTTAAATCGGTTTGTCTCAAAGACTTTGTGTCGATCAGAAATTGCAAAATTCTTAAAATATCTTCCGCTAATACGAGCAACAAGAAGAAAAAGTAATATGTTATTCGATAAAATTATTCTTATAAAATGGTGTACAAGCTATGCATTTACTTAAAAGAAAATCATTACATACATTCACATTAGTATTAATGCTTTATACATTATTTAAAGATTAGATAAGCAAAATCATTTCATACTAAACAAAAACAAAAAAAACACGACAAAAGAAACAAAGTGTCTTTCTTTGCATGAAAATAGCATTGTCATTTGAAAAAAAAATTCTTAATGGACACAAAGCGATAATAGGCATTTTAACGATACTTGTTCATGATGTTAAAGAACTTAGTATAAATATTTCAGCGGCAGCATTAGCGCTGTGTATCGGATCACGGGGACGCCGGGACATTAGCTCGGGATCTGTATGTCACCGGCTTATAGAAGGCAGTCCCCGGGGCTAGCAGCACTCTGGTCACCCCAAACACCTTGAGAGCGAGATGACAGAGTCGCGTGCCATCTCCCCAAACAATCAACACCTGGCCAATGTCGTTAGCTCGTGTAAGTTTTAACAAGCACATTTTTCACGGTAATTCAATTACTACCAATATCTGACCTTTTTTAAATCTACATTGTCACCATCATTTTTTTTCAAACAAATTCTTTTCCCATATGTTTGGACGAAGATTTGTGCTGCGTCGATTTGCAATTTTAGTTTAAAAAAAAAAAAGAACAAACAAAAATACTTTTAATTGAGTTGCTTTATTTAAACCCATGCTTCAACACAGACATGATGAAACAGTACAAAGTTACAGTATAATTGTTTTTAGCAAAACCTGGAAATGATTTACAATGATTTGATATTGACTAATGAGTTGTGAGTAACTTATTCAGACTGCTTGTAGGTAAATTAATTCAATCATTCCAAAATGATACTGACAATTTTCTTAGTTTGTTGCTTGTTAACCTTTGTAAAGTAACATATTGGGGTTGATTAATTACATGTATGTCCATTTTCTGTTGATATAGTTTTCATATATATGTTGTGTAGAATCGAAGTTTACTAAAATGATATTCCTGTATGTTTAGAAACATTAATATACCTTTAAACCTTTTTTTACGATTTTAAATTTCAGAATCTTTGTTGGTAAAATAGTGGGTATCGACTGGGTCTTATGTTGTTTAACGTTCATTTCAAGGATGACCACGAGCTCGGCTTTACGGGTTTATAGTTTTACAAATGAATGCAACTGTCACCTTTATTGAAGAAGTAAAATGGGCATGGTCAAGAAATCAGCTCTAAAAATTAAGGGGTTTTTTTTCTCTCTCCAATTTTTAATGTCTAGAATGTTTAATGTGTTCTAATGCCTAAGGAAAATCTGAATGTCAGAAATCGAGTTAAAAGGAGATATAGTGCTCTGAATTCTTTGTTGAGATAAAAAGAAGTTTGTGCCATATTTTTGTTCACAAATAATGCCTTAAACAACATTTCATATCTTAAACTGTGCTCAATTATATTAACTTTGAAAATGTAAAATAATTATGTGATTTAATTGAATCTTATCACAATATGGACGAGCCCTGCTTGCATATTACAAGAATTGTAAGTTCTGCATATATATCTCGATCTGACATTGAATTTCCTAATCGTTTAAAATTCCTTAAAAAACATTGTAAACACTAAAACATTTGAAAACATTTTAACTAAAATCGGGACCAAGCCCTTTTTACAACTGAAATTAGCTCTTGTTTGAACTTTTTAAAATGTCTGCAAGAAATGTTTTGTATAGAATTTGTAATAAAGTAAATTTTATGTACAAAAGTGCAAATAGACAGTTTATTTCTGTAAACTTACCTATACATATACCAATACATTCTCTTTCAACGCAAACACAATTCGTTTCACCAGAAAATTTATCTGACGATTTTTTGTATATTATATTCAGAAAGACGTGGAAGTACTATATTAAACAAAGAAAATATGGTCAACTTTGTTGTTTAAAATATGATTGAAATTTTATACTTCTTGTGACTATTTTTTGTCGACGACACACAAGATCTGACATTATTATATGATGAATTAAAATATTTATTGTACCTAAGTGTTATGTATACTCTGGTTTGGTGGGGGGTTTTTTTTTTACGTTTGTTGATGGTACCATACTTATGCATACAATACGTACAGTGTACAGCATCAGATGTTGTAAATTAATGACATCTTTAAATCATAGAACAATATAGTTAAGAAAATATTGTAATAGTTGTCGGTTGTGGGTATATGCTTAACAAACTATTTTAAATATTCGATTACTATGTATTGGAAAGGTTGTTCATGAGTTGCTATGATTGTCACATGCAAGTGTAGTATCAAAGAGTTGTGAGGCAAGATTTTATATTGTTTTATTTACTGTTTTCTTTTTTTAAGATGTAAAATGTGATACAATATTATATGTGAAAATTCTGTTGATTTGGCAACAAATGAAAAAAAAAAACATGCTTTTTTATATGTGAAAATTCAATTGATTTGGCAACAAATGGAAAAAAAACATACTTTTTCTTGAACTGTACAACTAAACTAATTTGTTAAAGAGAAACAGTCACAAAATTTTGAACTCTATAAATATCTGAAATCCTTATTGAATGTTAAAAAAGGAAACATGTGAATGTTTTGAAACAGAGAAGGACAACATAGGTTTATAGGTTTATGTTTATTAAAGGAAATGCAATTGTTAAGATAATATATAATGAATTTCTCTATGTATATTACTTAATAAATCTACATCATGTGACGTTAGAGATTATTACATGTACTTAATAGGAAAAAACATGAAATTTTCAATATACAATACTTACAATTTATTCATGTAAACATGGTCCATCAACCAAAAGTAACTACATGTATTTTATCTGTAACTTTTTATTTTTTAGAATTCAAGAAAAGACCATTGTAATTGAAACCATCACTTTTAAAAAGCGAGTTTATGAAATTATGCTACTCATTCTATTGCGAATTTAAAAGAAGATTGTACATTATGTAAGTTTATTGAACAAATTTTAAAGGGGCATGGTCACATTATTTTTATTCAAATTTAACTTTTCATTTTGATGTTTACAATACTTTACTCAGTTATTTCTAATGTTTGGCCTAAATTAATTATACTGTCAGGTGTCCAGTTGTAAGGGAGACACACATCTCGTAATTCTTTGTTATGTAAACAAAGCTCCAGCTCGAGACAGTTTGTTGTGATTACTTTGGATATATGTAGAGAAAAAAGCTTCGTTTTTGTAAGTTTTTTTTTCTTTCTGCAATTTGATTGTGAACATAATTAAATAGTTTCTAGTGTTTTCATCTCTTATTAAAGGTTGACAGAGACATTAATAACATGTATTATTATCATTGTTATTTATGTTTCTAGGTGTTGAATAATGTATTTTTGATCAACTTTGATTTAAGAAAAGAAAACATGTCACGAGCCTTGTTTTAAACAAATAATTGTCAGCTCTTTATCTCGCTTATAACTTTAGGATCGTTAGAATTACCATATGTAAGCACTGTAAATTTTTAAGATTAGGTAAAATTTGAAACAAAAAATGTGACCATGCCTCTTTAAACAGAACGAAAAAATCTCAGTGAAATAAAAAAAATAAATCAGCAGGCAAACGATATATTTGATTTTGTAGAAATCCTGATTTGAAATTATTTATTATACTATATATTAATAACTTTCAACAGATGAGCAAGACATTGACTATGCTGAGAGTTACAAAGCATGAAAAAAAATCCTGAATAATTGAATTTCCTCTTTATTTAACCGGTGATACTAATCTAGCAGTACGTTGATAGTCTCTGTGATTGGTCTGTGTGACAATAGAAGTAGGACACAAGGTGACAGATACCCAATACAACATAAATGTCACCTCCAAATTGATAGAATCGCTAAGCTTACGCGATAACCCTATTGAGTTATCAATAATAAATTCTCTTTATGAGAAATCACTCATTCGTCGCCAACTGTAGAACCAGTGATACGTAACTTATCCAATACACCGTGAAATTATCCAACGAAAGACCAACGTACAGTTTGAAATTATTTATTACTCCTAGATTCCGACACGTTTAACGAAGCCTCGCTCCGCTGATTTACCGTTTAAAATTGCCAATTCTTGTGAATTAATAATCAACTTGAAGTGTGCCACTGTTTACAAAACTGGAGCGAGATTTGACATTTTAAATACATTGCCCTTCTCAATGGAATTTATGACACAACATCATCTTTTAACAATGGTAACAATCAGACATTTTCTGTGATTTATTGAGGGAGACAGAAGCCGAAGTACACCCTCTAACCAAGTCTGTGTTAAATAGGCGGCCGGTAAAACGGCTGTCACGTGTATGCAGATTATGAAATATTTATTTTTAAGATTGAAAATAGTCTGACTAGGATACAAAAAAATTAAGAAAAAAATATGTCATTCACATCATTCTGTATATTAGGGACAGGGAATTTCCAAGACAATCTATGAAAAACAGACAGAGAAAGAAAAAGGATGGATCTACTTTACTAAGAAACCAAAGAAAAACTCATCATAAATTCACAGATACCATTGTATTAAAGATTCGAGGTAGGATATTAAATTTTTTTATTGATCCGTCCCTTCAATAATACTGTGGAATCATTAGATTTCGGGTTTGGCTCAATTTTCGTAGTATTCGTGGGTAGCCCTCTCCCACGAATTTACAACCTCAACGAAAATAAATTTAAGAAGAGAGCGTTACTGAAACTGGAAACCGACGCATCCACGAAATTACATCCCCGCGAATAGGCAAAAAACCCACACTCCACGAAAATTGGCCCCCACGAAATTAAATGATTCCACAGTAATCAAATATCTGTTTGTATCTTAGTGTTTTATACAAACTTAAGAGGGCTTCATGGTAAAGTCATTTTACAGCAAAAGTAGAAATACAGTTGAAAAAGAATGATGGGTATAGTTTGAACATCTGTCATTGCAAAGGAGAATGCAAAATTATTGGAAACAAGTTCTGACAACTCTCAATGTATTCTCCTTTTAAAATTGACGAGATAAATATGACTTTTTAAAACCACTTTATTATGCAGTGGTAATTTACTGCAATCTTTTTCAATATTGTGAAATAATATCTTTTCGATAAATTATTTATAAATAATTGACAAACTTAATGTATGATTTGCATTCTTTGGCGTACCAGATACATGAATATTGTTAAAATATGATTTGAGTGAGAAAAAACAACAACTTTAGAACAGCTGTGTTACGTCACAGACAACTATAGTTGTTAATTTTCCGTAAAATTAAGTTCAAAACAAAGTCACTCAATATCTATTATTTATTTGTGACAAATGTGTTAATATGAGCAAGCTTTTTAGAATTGTTCATGATTTATTTAGAAGGAAACCAATGATATAACCCTTATCATGATGTGAAGTAATGGTAATTCTATCCATGCAATGACGAAAAGACATGTTGAGGAAATATCTCAGAGCTTGGCATCATTTTTTTAAACTGATAAATGACCGTATTGATTTGGTATCAAGATTTTTTAAAAATTATAACATATTGAAGGTTATTAAGACCTGTTCAAATATTAATTTCTTGCACGTTATCTAAAGGAAGCGAAAAGAGAATAATGTTCCATGTAAATTAATCAACACATCATTTTATTTGACTTGGAAACAGAATTGGACGCACAATCCCCGGGACCTTTCAAAAACAATGATAATCAAAGTACTGAAGTACTGACGGGAGTTGATTCTATCGATTAGCATTTATTTTAGACTCAACTTATCTTGCGTGGTAATTAGTTTCTAGTCTGTATTTAAATTACGCACTTTTTTATAATATGAATATTAATTATACTTTTCAGACAAGAATTTAGAGAAACCCCATATGAATCATGTTGCGCAATATTTAAAGATAGATTTCAAACTATGTATTAGTAATCGAAACAATTCTAAAAATTGTATGGATCCTATTGATATTGAACTCACGTCTCGTTGAACCAGATGCTCAGCTGTCTCCGTTAATCTCTGACAAGCAAGAGAACCTCTCTGTTTGTCGGAGATTTACGGAGACAGCCGAGCTTTTGGTTGAACGAGACTATATTAAACTCTGGCGTAGGAATACATGAGACTACATAAATATCTAAATTGTTCGTATTATATAAAATCTTACTATTTTCAAAGTGTTTATGGATAAGTTTCCTTGAAAAATAATGCTTCAGCTTACATTACATCGAATGTTTCTATTATATTCAAGAACTTGTCAGCGGTGATGATTTGTGCTTAGGTCCAAACACTGTTTCACTTTCGGTTTGCCAGAGTGACTGCATAGGAGAGTTGATTAAAATCAACTCCCAAAAAGCAGAAACGATGATTAGTGGATTCCTTAAAATCATTATTATTTTATTAGTCTTTGTAGCTTATCACAATGATCGTTCAAAAAAAAAACAAATAAAAAGAAAAAAAGATAGTAAAAGAAAAAGACCTGCAAAAATCTCAAAACGACATTTATTTCAATTTTCAAACATTGATTATTTTATACGTCTGACGTTTATTTTAGTTCATCTTAGCTTGGAATCTTTTTACAGACGTCATACATCTATACGTGAGACATAATTGGCGGTCCCCTGTCAGTTCGCACCGGTAGACGAGTTGACCCGGCAGTGATACCGCCCGGTCTGGAATGAACCCTGCACGCGCTGATCTGCTGCAGACAAAACCTCATTAAATAAAAACGCTGCTTCTCTCCCGGAGACTGTAAATCGTCGCTCGCCCTCCCTTCCTCTTATCCTCGTCTTCGGGTCATTCCCAGAAGTCTCCGTAATACAATACAACTATGCCTGCTACAGAACGTTATCTTTAATTAAGGTAATGCTATTTTTTATCAAATTCAGTACCTATTGGCTTCAATAATTAACAAAATGATATTACAATAATTGATGGGTATATTCATTCCTAGGAGTAGACATGTAGAGCTTGGCGTAACAAGACACAAGGGTGTTAGTTGTTAAATAAACTACGATCATAAAAAATAATCTAAGGCCATCCACATGCAAGGGTGTAATTACATCGGGTTCGCGATAAAATCACAAATAAAACGGCGGCCGAGCAATGATTACCATTTGTTTTAATTATTAATTGATTGCCTACTGAGAGTATTTGGAAACATTTTGTTATTTACCATATACCGTATTTTTCCTTCTTAATTTTAGGAACATTAATGACTCTGAAATTGCTACAAATGCAATGAGTCTTATCTCATTTATACATGAGGTCTCTATGGTATATTTGTTGTCTCTCTATTTTTTACATTTCATTTTTTACAACAAATGGTAAATTTCAATCATTCTTCCAATCAAGGAATCTTGTTGCCAGTGTTACTAATCGTAATGAAGTATTCTCTTTCTGCATGAAAACATTTTTTTAAAATTATAATTAATAATTGAATTAAACCTATTTTATTGACAAACCCCAAAACGATTGGGCACAAGTTCTACAACATAGATGCATGTAGTCCTCTCCTGTCCATACAACATTGATTATAAATGATAAAATGATGGAGGATACTGCAATGCAAGTTATTTCGTTATATTTGTTGCACACAACTTTAATACTGACTGCAATGCAGCATCTGAGAAACGAGTTTTGTATGAACGTTTAGAGGGGCATGGTCACGATTTTGGTCAAAACTTATATTTTCCAATTTCAATGTTTCAGTGGGCAACCAAAATTTGATTATCATTCGTCGAGTTATAAGAAAGTTACAGAGTTTACAATTCTTTGCTGCTTATAAAACAAAACTGTTTGTTTACATTTTTACATTGAACGTTGAAGTGAAAATTCCAGTTTTAGACCTTGAATGAACGATGGGTTCAACATTAGGAACTGTTTAATTTTGCTTAAAATGAATAAGAAAATAGACATCAGCTTGAAAAAGATTTTTTACTGATATATTGAACCTATGAAAACAAAAAGAGGACACAAACCTTGTTTACATGACAAAGAATTGTGAGTCCAGAATCTTGCTGTATCTCTTCGACTGACTCTCAAATTTCATTCGATCATTAGAAATGCGTTCCTAAGGCATTGTAAATAATAAAAACAGAAAAAAATATTTTAAAAATTGACCAAAATCGTGACCATATATATATATATACACACCCCTTTAAGTCCAAAGTCAGTTATTTTAATAATTTATTTTAAAGCACAATTGATGTGGTGGCAATATTTCTTCTCTTGGTTTTGGTTTGGTTGATGTATTTAACTTGGGCACATATACAAGGTACATCTGATTTCTTTCATACAATCTTTAAAAAGTGCAAAACAATTATTGTTTTATGTCATATAGATATTTTTTTCATTAATTTCTCATGGCATGTTCAGAAAAAATGTTAGTTGTTATATTACCTGAAAATGAAATATGATTTATTAATATTTTGAAATCAATAATTCAAATTAATGCTCGTTTGGCTATATGACGAATTGTTTTTAAAAGACTGGGTCAGTCAGCAAATAAAGAGTTTGTTTGTTGGCTGAATAAAGTTATATTTTATCAGTCGATTTTTGACTGTGTTTGATTGTGTGATTAAATATTGTCTTTGTATGAAAATTATAATGTTAAAAAAAAAGTTCATATCCCCTTTTCATGCAGTTATAAACGAATGAAAAGTTGTATGCATAATTTTATAAACAGTGTGATGTCACATCTAGCAGAAAATAATTAATTTCATTTTCTTGTTTACAAGTTTCAAACTATTTTAAGACGTGTTAAGTACTCAAAATGAAATTGATATTTGAAAGTATCTAAAGATATCTTACAATTTTATCAAAAATAAATATATCTTTATAATTCAATGGGCTCATTCTTCAGCTTGCATATTTTTATCTAATGAAATAATCATTTGTACAGAATGATTGTATATATATATACATTTTAAAAGATTTCAAAATAGCGACAATATTCAAATAAGAAAAAACCTTGA
>CM027468.1:3633850-3856350 GCA_015776775.1 Magallana hongkongensis
CATAGAGCTAATGGCTGTGTGACGTCCCTGTCGATCGTGATTGATCGGTGCGCGGTGGCCGATGTGGCCGGGGGAAGAAGATGAGGCAGGCGCCATTGCCCTGTACGGTAATGCCAGAGCCGGGTGACATTTTTATTTATTTCCAATTGCCGGGGAAACGTTTACTATTTAGGATAATATAGACATTAATGAACGAAATTCAAATCAATGATACATGTGATAAAATAATTTCATTGTTCCCTAATATCTGTTCCTAAAACAATGTAATTAGTAATAGAGAAGCATAAAAATAACTACACATTTTATTTCTTTTCTTTCTTGTTTTCACATTTACAAATATTTTATTTTTATTTCAAAGACGTGATTTGTTCACTTGAAGCAAGTTTTGCTTTTATTTCATAATTTCCCTCATGCTTGATCATACCTTATTTGACGTTTTTACTTATAGTTGGTGTTATCGATGAAAATGTAATCGTTATAAAAATAATCTCATTTACTACAATAGGTTTTAAAAAATAATCAAAAGGTCTTTCAAACAAACCGTCTCTATTGTTCCTTCGAACGAAAATATTTACTGCACATCAGGATGAAACGAAGAATGCATAAAGGGATTTCGTATAGCAGAATTCTTAATCTTTCATTTGCTAAACAATAGCTTGTCAGCAACGCGAATTTTATGAGAATTCATTGAGGTTTATAAACCATATGTATCTGTCAAAGAAAAAGACATGAGTCAAACAGATGATGCACTAAACAGTGAATAGAGTATCGCATGCGACATAAAACGTTTTCAGACTCGTCCGAATGAGAAACCGTATCTTGCTTGGAGCGCAGAAAAGCCCACAAAACCAAAGCGGTTCTGTAACATGATTTCCCATAGCATCGGGTCATTTGACTTTATGTTGGAAATTGAAATTCGGTCTTTATCATTTTGTTTGCAAAACTCATTTCCATCTCAAGCTGCCATCAGATATATGAATGTTGGGGTCTCCTTTTTGCATCAGTCACGCTAGACCAGTTTCCCTCACAGATACTCTAAGACCGTCAAAGAAAGAAATCCAAGGGGGATGGTAGTTTGTAATCAAGATTACATCAAGCCAAAATCTGCCTTTATAATTAAGAAATATAGAAACTCCCGTTTCCCATGATTTAAAAAAATGTTTACATTTATATATGTCAATAGACTGCATGAAACAGGGTATTTTGATATATCATAAATATAGAAAATTTTCTCTGAATTTAATTTTTGATTTAAATAAACCTTGGATTAATCATTTACCACTTATAGTGTATAATTTTGACTATACTATTACTACAATTACTGACTGACGATCCCGAGACGAAAGACTTTGAACCTCTTTTTATTTATCTGCAACATCTTAACGATATTCTGGTTGAAATTTGTATTTTTTATTCTTTTGTTCCACAAATTGCACACATTTAAAGGTAGAGATTGGATTTTTATGTTTTCATTTGTTTTTGTTTTCTCTATTGATTTAATGTCTTGAATTTTCAGGAAATTTAAGATTTGTTGAAAACAGGAAAGCGGTTAGGTGTTTTCATACATTGTATGTTATTTTCTCGATTGTTTATGGAAATTTGATATAATGTCGTTTATTTTTGTGTTTTTTAACAATAAGTTTCCTAGATCATAGTGATGTATATTACAGGTATGGTCTGAATAGGAACATATTACCTTTTTTCTTTTTTTTTTTTTTAGAAATATGTAAATTTCTTTCTTTAATAACATCGTTGGCATTGCATGCATATAAATTGGCACAGATTTAGATTTTTACAAACCAAATCATAGCAACTATTCTACGTGATGAAAACTTAAAATAAAAACAATCATCTCAAAATGAAAATAAAAGTAATGAAATGTTTCATTATGTTTGAATTTGCTTATTTTCCCTTTAATTATATGAAGTTTTTTAATTATAATTATTTTCTGAGAGAATTGCTTCCACCCTTATCATCTCTTCACACAAAACTTTTTTTTTTCAATTTCACTAATAGGAATGACTGATGGCTCGACGGATGATCAATAGTTAAATACCAGTCTTCATTGCAGGAAATATACCATTTCCTAAATGAGGAAACAATAATCATCTTTCCGTGATGGTAACACCACGCAATTCCGGAATACGGTTGTCAATTAAGTTATTAATTTGGAGTCAGAATTCTTGTCAATGAAGCATGTCCTATTGTCATTACTTTTCACTTTTCTGTTTTTCTCCTGGTCTCGAAACGTGTTATCGCTATAATCATCAAATGGCTAAAGTGGATGTATGGCTTTTTTGGACAATAGTCGAGTGTGGTTATTACGGCGTTTGATGTAGTGTCGTCGGATGAGATTGCCGAGAGCGCTCTAATTAGTAGAAAGTTTAGGGACGTGAATTACTGTGTATTATGATGCATGTGCTTGTAAGATTCACCCATATCAGAATTGAAATGAAATCAAATTTGTGTTATAAATCTTGATTTGTTGCATTCAAGCTAATGAAATTTCGATTTTTTTCTTAAATTGATGCATACTTATAAAGATAGTATTACCTTATAAAGTGCAGAGTCTATTTTCTCACAGTGAAATTTCTCGTCGAAATAAGATGAAGCGGACACATTACGCAAATACGACCAAAATGACTGCCGAAGCTGCTTCAATGCGGGTTGTTTCTGATTATATTCTTCCTAATTGTTCAAGAAACGTGTATTCAATTCAATTTTATCAATTGATGAATATTTTCTTGGATTTGAGAACATTTTATCAATATTTCCCACTGAATCGTGTGCTTTTACAAAGATTGCCCCATAACGGGCACGTGTTGTAAAAGAAATTTAATCAGCACACGTGCTTGGGCGATTGAAAAGCTATTACGGGAGATCGAAATTACATTGCTTTCTTTATGACAATTTAGCTTCAATCTTGTGACCGCTGGTTTTACAATTTTATAGCGATTTTATCAAACAAACACTTCTTTGATTGGTGGTTTAGTATTTCTCCCTTTTCCGTGAAAAAGATTAAGGTGAAAAAAATTACTACTCGGAAATCCGAATAAACTGTACTCATCGAATGTGTCAGTGAAATTATAAGAGTATCCGGAAATGTAGGTATAACTGTAAGGTTTTCATTAAATTTTGAATTAAATACTGTTTTAAAAAAGGTTTGTTTTCGCAAATTTGAGTATTTATGAAACAAGCCAATAATAAACTATAACACATGTATCACCGAGAGCATCATAGCGTTCTTCTTAGCTTGTCTATGCTGTTTTGTCTAGCATTGTCATAGATCGCATTAAACGGATGAGGTTTGAATTTTAGTTTCCAGTATTTTGTGAAGCATTTTTTTTTCATTGTCCTATGTTTAAGATATCATTATTTTTCAAAGCGGTGACTTGTATTAATCACTATTTTTTAATTGCAAGAAGCCAAAAAATTATATAAAAACCCAGAAAAGTCTGTAAGACAAATGCCTACGTAAATGAAAATTACATGATAGTAAATTTAGCTGTATTTGTTCCATATCTGTTTGAGTGAAAAGTCATGGTTTTTCTTTTCAGAATAGATTTAGGATAACACCAAATCATTGAAATACACTAAATATAAAAAAAAAACTTCATACGAATAAATAATAAAGAATTCATGATTTTCAAGCTAGTATACATTTACTCTTTTCTACACTTATCATGCAATACGTATGACACTTACCTACCTGGGAGAAAGTATGACTTTTTTAGCCGTAAGCTTGTTTCCATTTTCATTCTAAATGAATTTGCTTTTATTAATAATTATATATTTAAGATCTACAACTGCTAGATATGTATATTTCTAACAGTAGGTTTTGGTTGAATGCCTTAGTTTCTCTGAATATATTTAATGATAATTTCATTTAGCTATGATAGTTGAGCCTTTTCGGTATCATTGGTCAATATATAGTGAATGATGGTTACAGTCTACAGAATAAAATAGATACATAAATACTACTCCGTATACATGAAAAGTACCTGCAAAACTTTTCAATTTTTGTTATTTTGGAAATCTAACTAATAAATACAATACTGGAACGTTTGATTGTCCTGTTTGATTTACAGTGCGCAAATAATACATCAATAAAATAATGTTGGCAGGTATGAGATTTCACTATCGAATACTTAAGAATTTATTCATAAAAATTATAAATCTTATTTGATTCAAACGTAAAAAAAATGATAATACATGTAATAAACCTCAAAGGAAGTCAAGTGACACAACCATTCATAGGGCATAAAATTAGCTTGTTTGATTTTGAACATCGTGTCAACGCAAGTTCGTACAGAAAACTGCGTCCAACAATAACTCTAGTCCGGGATAATTTTCCTTTTCCTTGTAACTCGAGTTCTGCACGCGACATCTGAAGTGTGGACTCACTAGCTATGGTTCCCCGGTGGTTTCATTAGATGAATACGGGTTTACGGGAATCCATCCCGTTTACGCGAAGGAAGATTTTTCGGCACAAATCAAACCTTCTTCATGTCTTTATATTCCCCATCATGCTATCTTCTGATGGAAAATCTCGCGAGAGTTGAACGTGATTAGAGGCGGATTTGAAATCCATTTGTAGTAGTGTTTTCTATGGAACTCTCAAAACCAACATTGCAGAGGTGTAATTACCCTACCCTAATCAATCTCAGCTTATGCGATTTGTACTTGCTGTAATTACACACATTTCTGTTTTTGACCACAAAACAAATTGGTTCATTTGAGTATAGAGGTCCAGACCTTTGTAAGAGCCGTATTGTTAGCCTTGAGTGTTGTTCTTAACCATTTCTCATTTGATCGGAGGTGTTCTTTTTTCTCTAAGGTTGAAACGGACTCTGAAAAAATGTACTTGTATTTATCTTATTAACTGGACCTGTGTAACAAATTGAAAATAAAACAGCCCATTTGATTCCTATCAAATAAGTCTGCATCAAAAAATAGCTTTTATTTTTTAAGTTTCCTATTCTGTGGCCAAAAATGACGTAGTTTGCTTTGTTTTGACCCCGATATGTGACTGCGATACATCGAATCGCAATGATAAAAAGTAAAAGCTAAATTGTATTTCGAGAAGTTTTAATTTTGAATGAATTGAATTTGAATTGAACATATTTTATTGATTAAATCAAATGGATAAGACACAAGTTCTAAATAACTTAGATAGTCTTCTCCTAATAATGAAATTTTATAAATATTGCCAGTAATAATGTTAGATGTGAATACACATAAATATACACGAATAATCAATCTACTACATATATAATATCACCTTATAAATTCAGACATTTTTTGAAAAGCGACCACATTAACTCCAAAAAATTTGTACCGTCTTCAAAATTTTGAATTAGAAATAATATCGAGTTACCTTCTCTTCACTCATTGCGAAGGCAGTTGATTCCAGAAATTATCTTGAGTTTCGTGTTATTTTTATTTTGCGAAATATTCATTCTTCCATTTAATCAACAGAATAGATTAGCATTACTGAATTTTATTTGTTCTCAGTGAATTTTTGATCGAAGAATATGTTTTGTGTGGATCTTTCTTTAAAGCTGTTTTAGTATAAATATACCAGAATGATAATGTTTACATTGTAACTCACTGTTTTAGAACGTTTACATTGTAACTCACTGTTTTAGTATAAATATACCAGAATGATAATGTTTACATTGTAACTCACTGTTTTAGTATAAATATACCAGAATGATAACGTTTACATTGTAACTCACTGTTTTAGTATAAATATACCAGAATGATAACGTTTACATTGTAACTCACTATGATAAAAATCCACAATTTTTTCCCCATTGCTACAGGGACAGACCAGCTAACACCATAAACCTGTTTAAAAGAATCACAATTCTTCTGTTTTGTGAGGATAATTCTTAAACGACTTTTATGCTACAAAAATTTATGAATAGAGTTATACAGAATTATTAAGATACCACATTCATTGCAATCTTTCATTCTCCGTTTTGAAGAAATGATAAAATATGGGTTTGTTGTAGAATTATCATACTTGTTCTCATTGAAGTTATTTCAACACTTCTTATTTAAGATGAAACTATGGAATTTTTTTCACAAAATATCATATTATATTAAACTATAACTCATATCCACTTAAGTTTCAATTTTTGCAACAAGGATTATTCTCTATCTAAAACTTGAGTTGATTTTTTGTTTCATGTAACTTACAGTGTCATTTAAGTATGATTTGAACTTCGGGCATTAAACTATCTGATTGTCGTAATAAATTTTGTGTTTTACTGTTTACTCACAAACTGATGCCCCCCCCCCCCCCCAAAAAAAAGAAGACTTACTGCGAGTGCATAAGAAGATTCTGATTTTCTTGATTTATGTAAAATCGCAATGGTAAAGAATTTCAAAGAAATTTTACGTGGTTATCAAAATAAACAACAACAAAAAAATCAGCATACAGAATATCTCTGGACGATTACTCCATCGGGAAAAAACCCATTTATCAATTATGTACGTCCGGAATGAATACAAATTTGTTTAAACATGCTTATGGTTGCTTCTTTTTCCCAAGAATAGAAATCGTTTCTAGGACAACAAGAGTAACTTTTGTCTATATATTTGTGCAGAATTGTTGAATATATGACGAACGAAGCTTTTTGCAGACATTTATTAGGATAAAGTCCAAATTACGCACAATCCATCAAACAAGAAGAAACACATAAACATGTAATCATGAGAAAAATACATCTTCAAAAAAAATTAGAAGCATCAAATATACAATTGTACATGTAATACTAGTTTTGAGATTTTGATATAAATATAAAATTTGTTGAATATTTTTTTTCCTTTGGTCCATAACAACTGGCATGCTGTATCTAAAAATTTTACACGACGATTTTGTTATTATCATCATCATCACATTTTAAATTCCTACATTCCAGTTGGTTTCGAAACACAATTTAGATGTGCAAGGAACAAAACAGTGAATTAACATTGGTTTATAATAAACTATTTTGTTCGTTTAAGCTCATTTTCCTGAATCTAGCAACCATGCATACATTTTCAGTTCATGTCTTCTACTTTAATCCATAAAATGTAAAAGATATAATATTTAAAGTAAGTTGTGATTTTTTTTATAACAATTTTGCATTTTCTAACAGCGATTTTTCAAACACTGATAAACAAATAATGACCAATTCGCAATCGAAATAAAAAAAAAGTGTAATTGATAATTGAATTTGGAATAAAATTTCTTGAGAAAACACCGATAAAAATTCTTTCTTGTGCGTGTTTACAAGCAGAAAGTGCAATATAGAGTTCGATTATGAGCGCCGAACAACCTGCTGGTTTCTGAGGTCTGTATGATTGTTGATAGAGAATTTACGTTACAATACCATAGAAATACTTTTCCAATTCCATATAGAATCGTCCCTGTCACATTATCTTTTGCCTTTGCTGCTCTGGTCCTCATCAATCAAATTAATTAATCGTTTTCTCTAGAGATCATATTCATTTCTACTCCATGAAATTTTAATAATGAACAAACACTTCTGACTTTGTTTATATTTTGTTTAACGCGAATGATGGGCACTTAATGATTATCAAAAATACATTCCAAACAACATTGTAAAAATTTCTAAATAATTCATGACTTAATTTGTCAACTATCAGAATATTAATGTTAAATTTCCATTTTATTCCAGACGTTCGCGTAAGAAACGGTACGAGAACTCTAAAATGGGGAATGGGGGCCATATTTGAGTTCCAGAGAATAACAATCAGAGATGGAGCAGCTAGAGTGATAAATCATTGCTTAATAATGAATGACTCCTCTCCCTGGACGATTGCACAAAATCCTTCGTACAGAAATGGAGACTGATAACTATATTAATTTTCGTACCAGGACTTCAAAGATACCTCTTGATTTCTGTTGCAATATTAATTCACGAGTGGATTTAATCACTACTAGATACCTCTCTGCAACAGTTATTTTCTTTTCTTCCCTTTCTCTCTGTCCGAACATATGTTAAGGTTCTGTTCATGTTATTCTTTATTTTTATATTACAAGAAGAATTGCAATGCATTTTCAATTAAGTTAAAATAATCACTCTTCAAGCCCCCTTTTCCAAGAAATAATAATAAATGAATGTGAAAATAAAAAGGGGTTTTTTTTTCATTACAAGTTGCAAGGTCTATAAAATTATAAATGTCAACGATCAAAAGATTTTGAGATAAAGTTTTCTGTAGATGACTTTTTGTGACGTACACCTTGTAATTCGGAGAATTATACGGAATTAAATATGTAGGAGATACGGTATCTCCGTAGTTTCTAACATTCTCGGGGGAGCGATGTTATCCAAGTATGTTCAAACACCAAGATTTCAAACCCGATACGTACCTTGCGCCATCTTTTAAGGTGTCCCTAATGTCGGGGACGCATTGTTAACCTGAAATATTTATGGCGGCATGTTTGTTTGGGATCCCGCTTTAACTGTCTTTGATTTACCGGGATAAAGACATCATCAATCAACAACACGATAAATAATGAAGTTCATCGTCGATATTTGTTGATGAAAGATTTAGTGTAAAATGATTTCAGCCTTCAATACCTGTTTATGTTCATTACATTGTAAATAAATGAACATTGCATCTCTAATGAATAAAATATACCGTAAAAAGTGCAGCTAGATTGAAGTGCGTGTTGTTCATACCGCTTCGACTGGTTTAAGAAAAATACATGTAAACGCTTACAAAAGATTTTTAATTTCTTCAACAGTCCTAGATTTTGATAATAATTTGATGCGGAATATGAAACAAAATTGAATAAAAAAAAGAGACATTTTTATATAAAGATTGTTTTAATAGTTGACTTTTTTCTGAAGAAATGAGGAAAATATTTCTACTTGAAAAAAACAAATTTTAATATCCAAAACCAATGAAGTTTATTCTGTGGAGAGAGAGAGAGAGAGAGAGAGAGAGAGAGAGAGAGAGAGAGAGAGAGAGAGAGAGAGAGAGAGAGAGAGAGAGAGAGAGAGAGAGAGAGAGAGATATTTTTCAACAGGGCTGGAGAAGCCACTTTAGTTCATCAGGGGTAAGGTGAGGTCATCACTAATGCAACGATTCCACATATCAGAAAAAACGATCTAATTGAACCCCGAACCCGAGGATTATGTCTAATGACTCTTTCGTCCAGCAGGGGTGAAAAACACAAAGACAACATGGCGGATAAATGCAGATTACATTTCACAAAAAGCTTTCATCAATTATCTTTATAAGCATTTCCAAATTACATGGCTTTTGAGTGCAGGTTCATAAAGTGACATGGGATCAGTGTCGGACTCGGATCACCCAGGAACTGCTAGCACGGGTCGTCCTTATCGTCCAGATCTTGTAACATGTCGCACGGGATTAAGGCACTGAGCACAACGAGTCATGACAAGGAATAAAAAGGTTATTATTTAATCTTTGTTTGAATTTATAAAATATTCGTTTAATTTTTTTCTTAAAGAAGGGGATTTCTATTAATCGATGACCAAGAGTTTCAGCAAGCGAACTCAATATCTCTCTCGAAGATTTCTGTTGAATGGTCTGTTTTCTTTTGCTGAACATGGACCAGAAATTCACGAACATCAAAATACTCTTAAATCTATTTTGATTTATATACATTTTTTCATGAATATAAGGCAAAGCTAGTGAACAGTGAAATAGCAAAAAGATGAGAGGAAGCAAAACAAAGAGAACATTTATATTAACAATAGTAAAATGACTTAAACTTAATATTTACATTATTTAGCCAACAATTAGATAGGGAAAAGAATGTTGTAATGATGAATGCTGACTGGTTATGTCCATATTTAGACTACTGTATATTGATCTTCTTCAGAAGAACAGAAGGAAGGTATTCAAAAATATGTAAAAAAATTTCTTTACTAAAATTAGTTCATAGCTTAAAATGTCATATCTAAAATTTTCAGGTAAAGATGGCTGATTTCCTGACCATCCAGCCTCCTTAAGTTAAACACTGCCACAGTCTCTTTGCATTATAATATACGGCACAGTATGTCGTTCCTAGCTGGTATCATTAAGGTGCATGAAAAAATCACTCAGATTAACAGTAAATTATTTAATCAGGAAAGATTTGATAATAAACAAACTGTACAAATGTATAATAAGCGAAACATTTGCAGTTTGGGGATAAAAAATTAATATCTGAAAAATTCAATACAATAGGTAATAGCAAAAGCCCCTACGGAATTCGAACTCGGGATGTCAAGCCCGACACGTTATCCACTCCGCTATGAAGTAAATTACATCTTGCTTTCGATAAAACCCTTAAAATAAAATGAAATGTCGTTTCGATGAGAGGTCAGCCATTTTGTGACTATTATTTTGTATTGTGGGTTTTTAATGCTTTGATTTTTTATTAATCTTGGAAGTGGGGGCACCCAAGCTGAAGGTCCCAGGTAAAAGCCCTGATCCAATATTCACCGGTATCTTTCATCGTTCTTTTTGCCTTCTTTGTTGTATACTTTTCTAATTTTGATAATCTTTGGAATCATCAGACAAAATTCAATCATATTTAGCATTAAGCACAATTGGGTGTACATTTGTTCAAATAAAGGTACACATCCACAGAGAACAGAAAATACAAAGGATGCCATTGAAACCTTTAAACAACAAAACTCATTCCATGCATTTACAGAAAGTTCTTATATAAAATAATTTTGAATACACTGTGATTCTGATTCGGTACATATCACGATACATGAGATGCGATACGATACATATCACGATACATTGCAACTAAATGAAAACATGAATAAGGGTTTAAAATTTATTCAATCTGTCGATGTATTACCGCATAGTACACCAATTAGAATTAGTAAAGATTAAACCTTCCTCAACCTTTGAGTCTGGTACCAAGACTAAGGCACAAGAAGTGAATGTATATAGAATTTTTCATGGGAATATGCTATATATTTCAATGTCGTTATCTCAAGGGTAATGATGTTACAACTCAGAAATACTTAAGAATGCTCAATTTTTTTAAACCTGTTTAAATCACAATCACGTCCAAAAAACAATGGGTGAAGCTTTGTCGTTGAAAATATAAAACAAGATACAAAAAATACTTAAAATGTGACATGTATAGGTTTCTTCTTCCTTTTTTGTGGTCGCTGTTGCTTTGTTGTTGTTTTTTTCCTTCATTTTTTCTTTCTTTTTTTATTACTGGGGACACCCAGTTTGGTTAAAACTGAGCCCGGATGATTCAAATAAGAACAATATGAAAGTTCCACAGCTACAGACCATTAAGATAGCGGGTCAACCATTATCAAAGCATTCGGCAAAGATGAACTCAATGGTCTTTAAAAATGGTTTCATGCCAAGAAATCACCAACAGATTAAAACGGAAACAGGAAAATCCCCTTAAAAGGTCGCACCATGATGCTCCTGGTCATCCATCTTGCGTAACATCAGAACGATAACGAGGCTGATCCCTCATCCCGTTATGTTCCTCAGAAGAAGTGATATAATCGGGTAATTAGCCCGATCCGCTACACCGACAAGCATCAAGCCGTATCGATACTGAACAGAATGGCATCTTATTAGATTCCCTCCGTCAATATTGGAGGGTCCGACAAAGTCCAGAAGCTCTTGTTAGCTTTGTCTGTTTGACAATCGTCCCGGTGGGAACGGGACAAATCGAGCTCTCAAAAATGGGTTATTGATATAATATGAAAATTGAATAAAAACTTCAGGCAGTCTGTCGGAATTCGAAGTTCGGGTTACACATTAATGCAGAATAATGATATCAAATTGACATAGTGATAAAAGGAAAATTATGATTAAAATGGAAGACAGGGCGCTCTGCCATCGGACTAGGCTGTTCATATTGTCCCTCGGTATGATGGTTTATGGCAGTCGTGAGGGGCTCCGAACAACAAAATAACTCTCTACTACAGGATAGAAGTGTATTCAGTTACAACAATCCTTAAAATGCATTCAGCTTAAATCGTTGCTTCCAAAGATGATAAAAATCATAGCTATCCGTGGCAGCTATTCTGTTTGATCAGAAATGATAAGATACAAGTTAAGCTAAAATAAGAATAATTTTTGTAATATAATTTTCTTTTGTTTAAAACTTATGTGATGGAATAGAATGTAAAAAATTAGATAAAGCAAAGAAACATTAAGAATCATCAAAAGCATATTTTTTTTAACAATCAAAAAATCTAAAGATTGTCTGTAGCCAAGTGGATCTTCGACCAAACTGATTTGTTTTAATTATTGTCGCTTTTTTCAGAGAGAATTTGAAACCTTTACACGGAATGAATAATTTATCATTTGAAAAAGATGTTTCATACGTTTTGAATTAAAGTATTAATGATAAACAATAATTATTCTACATTTTAATTATTATTGAAAGTTAATTAATATGCCAGGGTTAAATGAAAGAATTTCCATAAATAAATAAATAAATAAAAAAATAAAATAAATAAATAAATAAAAAGTAAAGATGTATAAAAGGGGAGTAAGATGAACGTTACAAGTATAATTTAAAATATTTAAAAAAAAAACCCAAACACAAAGAGTTAAGGTTTAAGTGTATAATGTACTTCAACAATATCATTTTAGATTATGGACATTTCTTTGAAATCAACTGAGTTTCATATACAATGGCAACGAGCTTTGGTGAAGTGTGTGGCTAGTGATGTCAGAAAGTTTCTATTTATGAGTTACATAATGGGAAGAGGACTTATCAATCACAGAATCAATAATTCTTTGTGATTATCTGAAGTCGGTACTAGTATATCAGGGTTTATATTCTATTGCAATAAAGCGCGTCTGTGACCATCCGCTAAAGCGTACCTAATGTCTACAAATACATGACCAGTTTATCAACAGACAGATTTTAGAACTAGTCATAAAAGTCTACGGAAACGTTGTCTATGCCACCTCTTCAATGTATGCCGTTAAAAGCGGTCCTCTTGTACCTATATAGACATGTATATGTTGCCTACGTTCCTCATTATCTATATACAGACACATAATTATCTAGGACCTCTGACTCCTTTTTTCCATATATAGACATGTCTTTATTTTCGTCTTCCTTTGGTCTTGTATATAGACATAAATATATTCCCGCTTTCCTTTTGTTTATATCGTATAAAGATAGACAATGTCGCCGTCCTCTTGTCTATATGTAGACTTGTCTATACAGTAGCTGTCCTCTTGTCTATATGTAGACATGTCTATACAGTAGTCGTCCTCTTGTCTATATGTAGACATGTCTATACAGTAGCCGTCCTCTTGTCTATATGTAGACATGTCTATACAGTAGCCGTCCTCTTGTCTATATGTAGACTTGTCTATACAGTAGCCGTCCTCTTGTCAATATGTAGACATGTCTATACAGTCGCCGTCCTCTTGTCTATATGTAGACATGTCTATACAGTAGCTGTCCTCTTGTCTATATGTAGACTTACAGTCGCCGTCCTCTTGTCTATATGTAGACATGTCTATACAGTAGCTGTCCTCTTGTCTATATGTAGACTTGTCTATACAGTCGTCGTCCTCTTGTCTATATGTAGACATGTCTATACAGTCGTCGTCCTCTTGTCTATATGTAGACTTGTCTATACAGTCGTCGTCCTCTTGTCTATATGTAGACTTGTCTATACAGTCGTCGTCCTCTTGTCTATATGTAGACATGTCTATACAGTCGCCGTCCTCGCTGCCATTTCATCGAACACGTCCTCGGGTCAATTCACTTAGAATTACCGCCCTAAACGTGAGGAAATGCGCGCAATATTGGAGACCAGGGAGCCCTTTACGGATACAAATGACGAAAAAGATTTGGGATAATTTCATTAACAAATGCGGCTTTACGGCCCTTTAGAGGGCACAGCTTGGAAACGCTACCTGTCTTCTCGCAGTAATTCAATTAGGAAATAATTTTCGCTGCAAAGGTCGATTGGCGGCGCATTAGGCCTCCCTGAGGTAGCGGATTTGAAATGTATGTTCCTTAATTGTCGAAATTACCCCGAATTTTCTAAATGATTGTCACAAAATGTTTCTTTTACGAGCAACATCGAAACATAACGCGCGAAAAGATGGGAAAGCTGAGAAATGTATCACGTGATCGATGTTGATCACAAGATTGACAATGAACTTATGAACTAAAATCACATCTTTTGAGAAAGATTTCTTTGAATAATTGAACAGATAAAAATAAACGATCACAGAAATAAAACCTTTTGTGTTTAAGATAACATTCTGTTTTACGCCTATGTTGTGTATGACGAATTCTTTCCTGTGCAAAAATGGGGGCCATTAGACTCAAACCTAGTGTTACGTGCTAATGAACATCTCTTGGCGATAGTTTACATTTTTTCTTTCAACTCAAAAGTTTTTTTGAATTCTCAAGGGCCACTTTATGTGGCTAGAAAATTGTGAAAGCATACATTTTCCAAGTAACATTTAGTAAAAGCTAATAAAAACTTCCAACGCGTTCAATAATTTAAGAGAAAGTAAAATCGCTACATACACCACTTTGTTGTTATAATGTTCGAGGATCAATTACCGGGTGAGTTTTAATTTAAACTCGCCTATAAAATGGATACCCCAAAACGGCAGGAGATTCTTCATCATTTGTCATTTACATTAATTATAGGAATGCTTAAAAATAATAAGTATTTTGAATTTTTCAAAAAACTGTAAGCACGCATGCAATATGATTTACATGCAAAGCAAATCCAAGATTCCAGTATATTAGTAATGTATATAAATCATAGTTGGGTTATTAAATGGAAATAACTGCATCAAGCAGATGATCCGAAGTCACAGCATGTTCATTGTGTATGAAATAGGGACATGCAGTTATATTATTTAATGAGCCATATTGCAGATATTTATCACTAAGATTGAAATGTGATAGAAAGGAAGTCTCGAATGCTGACCGAATTGATTGCTCTTCCTAACATATTTCTGCGCAAACTCACCCCCCCCCCCCCTCCAGAATCTCATATGAAACTGACGACACCTTATTTAAATACCATGAAAAACTTTTGGATTTACAGCGATTCCAAAATATAAACATTACATAGATTCATTAAAATATGCATATGTATTAGTGTTATCATCAGCGTTAGTTCTTTGTAACTACTTTAAACTTCCCAAGCCAAAAAAGTGCAATAATCCATACCTTCATATTAAAGTATTAATATTGTGTGTGATGACCACGCGAGAGCTGAAGAAGAAAACAAACGTTTAACGGGACAGTCTATTAGAAGATCAAGTATGCGTAGCACTTCATTACACGTGCTGGTATGACAGTTTGGAATAGATCAAATTTCCTGGGCCGTGTAAAGAAAAGAAGTTACCAAGTTCGCTGACAGATGGCGCTACTGGAAGCAATTACATTACTCTAGTAGTCAAACGTCTCCGGTTTCACTTTCTCTGCACGTCTTCGTCAATTAAGTGCTTTGTCACCCGAACCAATACCACTGTAGTTCAGGGCTAGTTAGCGATAGGTCTATCCTTCGGAACTCTTTGGGATCGTTTGATAACTGCCTCTGTTTCAGAATGCCAACTGCCGATGTTATTGTCCTGTAGTAATATTACGACTAAACAATTAATAAATTGATATCCATTTTCTGATTATGTTTACAAAGTGAGTTGGTGAAATGAAACATGAGACATATAATTTTCCTCAGAACAATAATGGACGACTAAAAGCCTGGCGTGTAGTGTCAAATCTTCTAGTCAACAAGTGAGGGGCAGAAGACAATGTTCTTGAAGGACAAAAGCGTAAATAATTACATAATCGATTGTTTATCTTGAAGTAAGGAATTGAAGAAGACTGGATGGTCATGGCCATTTTTAGACTATAAAAATCTCCTTGAGATGAAGAGCTTTTTATAAAAAAAAATATATGAAAATGTTCAATTTTCAAGGCTAAAATATTTTGGATTTTTCTTACCTTGATTATAGTTATGGCATAAAATATCATATTTAAACTATGATTTTATTAAGGCAGATCACCCAGCCTCAATATATATTTATTCCGAATTAATTCACTGTTGTCACAAGTGATATAGACATACATTGATGAACTAAAATATAAAAAAAACTGATATGACTTTATTCATCGTCTGAGTTTTACACAATAAAAATGCATGGAAGGGAAGGTGGGGTGTGTGAAATAAATGTTCAATTTTTCGAAAAAATTAATTAAATGTTTAATTGGAATGTGAGTAAAATATCGCAAATCATTGTTTCCGTTTTCTTTGTTCAGCACCTGAAATGTTTTCAAGCATTGTTTTATACTTAAATTAGTGTTTCGGGTTTGAAGAGTATTAGAAAAAAAATATTGAAAGTTATTTTTAAAAGAAGAAAATATACAAAATTTTTATGATACATGTATTTTGTTAATTCGTGTATAAATCTCGATGTTGTTTTAATCTAATAAGAAGCATTGAAAAATCTACTGCTTATCATATTTTGCATTTTTAATTTCGTATTGATTAATTATTAATTAATTAAGACATAATATCCATATATATCTACTAATTTCATTTTTAAATTGATCTGGTAAGAATAAACTTTTTGTCTGCTTGTAATTATAGCCAAAAACACATTTCACAGTCTGATTCAATTCAAAATAAAAATATATTTCTGAATGATAATATTTGATGAAATATTTTTATATGAACAAAATATACATTATTCTTTAGTCAGTCTATAAAAGATAACTGCAACGTTCTCAGCAATGACGATAATTTTATGCATCATGTTTATAATACATATCATATACCGGTATATATATAAATCATTATTTTTCCTAATATAGATACTATTTTCTGCCTGTTTTGCTGATTAATTAATATGCTATTTAATAATGAATATATAATAAATATTCAAATTTATGGGTCATTTTCTATATAAAGTTTTGCGAAGACAGTATTCATTTTTAGATTTCTATTCAGAATAAAATAAAATGTGTCAGAAATCATAAAACAGGTGCGTGAATTTGAATTATGACTCTAAAATAATATTATGTATGTACATACATCTACGTACATATGACTCAATGTCCCAACAGAGAGAATTCAGGCGTTTGCTAACCAAACTACGTAAAATATTGTTTGATCTATAAAGAAATACATGTATAGACTTTGAAATAAAAATTATACATTACAAAGACCAATATCAATAAATTTCTTTAATATGAAGCAGAGGGGGATTAAGATTTTCCTCTTTGTTTTTGATTTACTGGGATAGTTTTACATGTTCTCAAACTGTTCAGTATAACATATGTTCAGGCTCTTTCATAGCAGCTGAATTATTAGCAATCAATCATTTACGTTGTACATAAAGTCAAATTACAATGGAAAATCTATAAATAAAAAACATTTTTAACTGGACATGGACCATACAAATTAAACATCATACTTAATTCATATTTACATAAATAATTACCAAATAAGTTCAACAATGTGTTTTGAAACTTTTCACTAACTACATTTTATATCGATCAAAGTATATATTCAGCTTTAGTAAATCGTCGCTATCTAAACGAGCTCACTTCCCCGGTATATTTATTTTGCGCATCTTATACAAATTGAAACATTTCAAAAATATCATTCCATTAAAAGATAAGAGTAAGTCGTATAAAGTAAATAAATTCAACAAAAGCAAAAACAAGAAACAAACAATACAAAGTTACACTATGGAGAGGTTAGCAGGTGTCTGTACAATGCAGGATTCACTGTATCACATGTAAAGAAAGAGAGTAAATATTGTTTATTCAATATAATGTATTACATCACAATTATTTCATTTAAGAATAATATACCGACGTTCAATTCACTTACCATGATAAAGACAACAGGTGCGTCTTGAGACAAAGGGCTAGAGAAGTTGTAAGAAAATAAAAGTAAAGATTTGTATTGACACATCACCGACTTTAAATTACGTCATTTCCTACTGAACTGTGCCATGATTCTGTTGTATGTAGAACATTAACAGCACTAACAAACGTCAAACCAGGATGTTGAGGCATAATATGAAAAGCAATTTTAAAACAATCTTTTAAATACAGTTGACACTTTTTTACATGTTTAAATAAGACACAATTAGTTTCGGGATGGAACAAACAATGATAATGAATGATATATCTACATGTAACTTTATTGTTCTGTACTCCCACAGACCGTCGCACAGAATTAGAGAACTCCCTGTCTGTACATTAGCGGGATGACCTGTCCCCGTGACATCTTCCAGATCTGGACATGAATGTCCACCCCCTGCCGCTGTGTGTATATGTGATCGAGGCTCACGTCTCCAGTGGTCAGCATCTCTAGGGGTCGCCGATGTATAATTACATTACTGGTGGACCAGAGGTCAACCCTGCGGCTAGCTATCGTTAATTCATCGAGTGTCATATAGTACATCAAATTAACAAGCCTTTCAAATTTACAATTATATAACACTTATTATACGCAGGTCATAGACAAGTAGATTTGCCATATCATATCATATTTCACCTGCAATACAAATTAAAGGCTCTCGTTCACAAAACTTTCTTCAAGATATCTTCTATTGTCAATGTTTCTTTACTGTGAAATATATTTAAGAGGGCTCGATGGCCGTAGACTGTATTGGTCTCCTTAAGACGGAGAGCTCTATATAAAAATATAGGAAAATACCTATACTCAAAAGGTGAAATATGTGGATTTAACAGTTTTAATTGGACAGGGATTTTTTCTTTACTTAAAAATAGAGTATAGCTAAACAAAATCATGTCTCAAAATGTTCGGTAGATCTGAGGGTTATTTTGTTGGCCATCCAGCCTCCTTAGATCGAGTACAAGTCTTACAACCAATTAAAATTTCAAGATCATAAAAGATCAAATCATAAATTACAACATAATTTGTATAACAAAAAGAACAATATTTTAAGATTTGATTTGTAAAAGACAATGGAGAAGAACTGAGAACCATTATTTCCGGTTCCAGGTGTCCAGGGCGGCGACCAATGACGGGTAATTACCCTAAAAGACCTGAATTACACAGAAGTAACGACGGAACGAATAAAATGGATGTCACCTCCGAATCTACTCCATGCAGCGCGACCAATTACTAGTGACAGTCAGCTGATAAGTTATGCCCAAATATAGCGGGCCCCATCTGCGCCATCAAATAGATCGGGATCGGATCACGAAAACGGAAAGAGGATGCAGGATGATCAGGGTACTAAAAACGTTTTATGGTGTTATTAATTTCAATTTTTGTAGACCATTCCCGAAATAAACCCTGATTTATTCAACAAACTGTCATTACAATACAAATTAAGAATCTCTTTTAAAATCTCAAATTAATGAACATTTCGCATAAAACAGTTCCAAACTAGCGTCAATATATAATGACTTATAATCTATAAATATGATTGATGTATTTATAATGATACATAAATATTGCAATACATATACAATTAATAAATTAATTTAATAATAACTTATATTTGTAAAGTAGTTATTATGTCATTAGACCTACAATATCGTTGAATATCTGTATA
The DNA here is from genome assembly GCA_015776775.1 of Magallana hongkongensis. Lineage (NCBI taxonomy): Eukaryota > Metazoa > Mollusca > Bivalvia > Ostreida > Ostreidae > Magallana > Magallana hongkongensis. The sequence goes on from CM027468.1 coordinate 3,653,417, forward strand.
TGAAAGAAACTTTTACACATTAAGAGAGCAGGATGGGCGTAGCCATTTTTACACTATATTAATCTTCTTAAAAAGAAGCTCTCTATAAATATACCGGTAGGCTATAGTACAGTATTCAAATTTCAAAGCTAAATTTTAAGGATTTTCTTGATTTAATGGTAGATTAAAGCTAAATACGCCATATCTAAAAAGAAGAGGATGATCCGATGGTTAACTTTTGACCACTTAGCCTCCGTGTGGATTTTATGGACGTACAATGGAGTAGCCCCATCTCTTTCTGATGGTAAACTTTTGACTACTTTGCCTCCGTGTGGATTTTATAGACGTACAGTATGGACGTACAAGGGAGTAGCCCTATCTCTTTCTGTTGGTTAACTTTTGACCACTTTGCCTTCATGTGGATTTTATGGACGTAAAATGGAGTAGCCCCATCTCTTTCTGTTGTTATGTTTTGACCACGTTGCCTCCGTGTGGATTTTATGGACGTACAATGGAGTAGCCCCATCCGGCTATGAAGGCAATGCGACAGTGAATTTTCCACCAGAAAGTGTTATAAAAAGTTAAAATTTGTTTTTTTTTCTACATTATATTTAAGATTATGTAATGTACGTTGAAAAAAAAGAAAAAGATTTTATGTGAACTTTTAAATGTAAGGGAAAATGTAGAAGTTGTAAAAAGTCAAACATTGTAAGAAAACGGCATTTTTTCTGTATATACAAAATTTATTAATTAAGCATCACATGTAAATGTTGTAAAAAAGAAATGAACAATGTATGATTCTTTCTATATGATATATCCAAGGGGTTATGTCAATGCTAAAACTAAAACATTGCGTGTAAATTCCATGGATATCTTATTAATCATGGTATATATTATTATACTATAGTATATTAGGGGTTTTGTAATTATGTAAAGTCACAAGCATTGCGTGCAAATGGTACAAGTGGCATTTCCCTCTATTTACTTGTAATGTATTAGTTGTTATAAACTTTTGGAAAAGGTATAATATTGCACGCAATTGAATTGCCTTTCTTAACCCAAACTATATGTAGTCATTTGTCAAGTGCCTATATATTAATGAAAGCTGTAAATAGTCAAACATTATGTGTAAATTAACGGCAAAGTTCTTTTTGTATAAAATATATTGAACAGTTTAGAAAGTTGTTTTATTCAATAACAGAATCCACCTTCATACAACTTCTTCACATTTGAACCGAAATATTTTTTTTAGTTTTCAATTAACTGTTTTGTTGCTACTGAATCATTTTTCACCTCTTGGTGGTATTTTATTCTCTGTTCATCTAAAACAATTGAAACACATGAAGCTTAGAAATATACTAGTAAGCTATTTTCCTACTTATCATAAGAATCGCACAATCTAATTTAATAAAAAAATGTTTACCTAGACTGCTAAAAACTGGCTACGAGCATTGCGTATGCTTGTAACATTATAAAGAGGGTGTATATTTAGAGTCAAGTTTCGTATGTTACCGATGCAAACACTGATGAAATACTTTGAAACTGTTTAAGGGGGCTGGATGGTCGTGGCCATTTTTAAACTGTATTAATCTCCTTACGAAGGAGAACCCTTTACAAAGACATAGCAAAATATTCAAATTTCAAAATTGAAATATATGGACTTTTTCTTTTCTAAATAATAATTAATAGCTAAGTTAAGATCTGGTGGTTAATTTGTTGAATACCGAGCCTTCTTAATTTAGATGTTATGTAAAAAACTAATTGGTCTGATATTACTTTGTGGACGGGGGTTGTTGTTAGTTCCTCCATTAGATTACCCAGAAACTCTAAATCTAATCTATATTATATCTTGTATATAACATGTTAAACGTGTCTCATTTTTTAAAACATTTCCTTTCCCAGGGGATTTTGAAGTTTTTGATTTTTTTTAATATATATTTTATTCAGAAATATTTTTGACTTTGACTGTTATACTCAGGTTTCTAATGAAATAGAAATTAGGCCAATAAATATTTGATTTGTGATATTTCTCATATTTCATTAAATTAGCATGCATGAAATAGTTTGGGGAAAAAATGTTGATATTCAAAATGCTATCAGTTATCGAGGTTTAAACGTAAAATTGTCCCCTGGTTTTAGCTACTACTAACACAACATAAACATTCTTCTATAAACCCATACTATAATACATGTCAGTTTATGTATACTGTCTGTCGAAAATTATAGACAAAGCTTTAAGAAGATCTACAATAAGGTTTTCTTTTTATCATAACTCCAATTTTTTTAATTAACTGCAAACAACAGGCATGTAGCATTTGGGGGAGGGCGGGGTTACTCCCTTCCCCCTTCTTTTTCTCGCAGCAAACATTTTTCCTAACTTTCCGTAATACAAAAAATTTAATTATTTTGGAATTTGTTCTCCTCCCCACTTTTTTCAGTTAATTTATCAAAATAAAAATGTATAATTGTTCATATACTTCAAAAGATAATAATCAGGAAAAACAATAAACTCAAAAAGAAAAAATCCAAACAAATCTCCACAAGGGAGAATTATTTTTAATGAAATATGTAATGCCATTCCAATTACATGTAATTGGATCCCTGCAAGAATTCCCAATCTGCTTTCAACTCTCAGTAAGCAAGAACAAGCACACATCGATGGTAACAGAAGGCAACACTTGAATCCATTGAAACGTTCTTATAGAACACGTATCCAGAGACATATATAAGGGTATAATATATACGTCCCTGACGTATCACATCATTCCTATAACATCTAATATATATAAACTTCTGTCCTGTTAATAGAAATTTCTTTTTGTTTGAAAACAAAACAGCGATGACAGTCTAAAGGCAATTTTAGGATGTCTCAGAAGCCCTGGGATCTCAGCGACGACTAGATCTTATTTGAAGTCAAAGAAAGATAACTCAATTCCACACATCAATAGATCTTTTAGAAATGGATTCACAAGTAGGCGACTGATATTATAAATAGATCTTTATTTTGACAAAATAATATACAGTAGTGCTTTTTTTTTTTTTTGGGGTTGTTTTCTTTTTTTACTGAGAAAATGTTTTGGTTGCAAAAGGGATTTTTGGGTTAATGGAAGGTCCAGGTAAATTTATTAATTTTATGAAGGTTTAACTGATATCCCGCATTGTTTCATCTTATTATATAATTGTACGTTCATTTGTGTTCATTGTGTAATTACATGTATTCCAACAATATTCATGTTTAAAGAATGAGATCAATAGGTTTTAAACTGAAATTTGATTCATTAGAATTGATTTCTATCAAATACAAAAAAGACAAATAGAAAATCAAACATCATTTAATAGAGAAAAAACCTTTTTACATGCTGCAGATTTATATAAATATAATTAACATGTACATGAATATATTACACTCCTAATACACATTTCCTTATAAAGCCAAAAAAATGAATCTCTCTATTTTCTCTCTCTCTCTCTCTCTCTCTCTCTCTCTCTCTCTCTCTCTCTCTCTCTCTCAATACAACCAATAATATTACTGTAAACAAACTGCTGCACCATTTTATGTACTGATTCATTATTCACTGGTATCTGGTTTCGAGTGATATAATTTTAACAGATTTAATTTTTTGGCAAATACCACTTCTGGAGGTAATCAGTATTTCACTGAACATTATTTTACAAAAATGTCTGAATTTGGAGGAGACATCTCACTGGATATTCTCTGTCTGAACTTGGACGTTCATTGGATTGCGCCATATCCATCTGATTTTGGGGCAGTCTGATATAACTTTCCTTTTTGTTTTCTTCGTTGGAACTTGACAGCATGACAAGCGAAGCCCACTGAGATGAGGATGAAGAGGATGAAGAGGGTCATCATCAAAGCAAAGGCAAGGTTGGTCATATAGTATTCTCTCGTACTCTGTGGTAACTCTGAGCTGGAGTCGATCATAAATCCCAGGCTCCAGCCAATCTCTGTGCCGTTTACCTGTAAACATTCAGAGCAATACTAATTCAACATCTTTCATACAATGACATAAAATAATTTAATTCTGGTTGTAATGCGCTTTCTGATTGGCTAAAAAATTATTTTATATCGTATAAAGAATGTTGCCTACGTCATAGCAAGACTAACGTCAAAAACGTATCAATACGCCTGACATTACGTTTGAATTTTGTACAATTTTACGTCATTTTAAAGGTCAAATGACCGTTTTTATCTACAACGAATAGTAAAAAAATTAAATTATAAGCAATGAATTCAATATTTATTTGTTTTATACGATAAATAATGGTTTGAAACAGTTAACGCTTTTTTATAAACCGCTTCGCGGTTTATAAAGCCTAAACTGCCCAACACCATTTTATATCGTATAAAACAAATAAATATTGAATTTATTCCAACAATTTGGACAGGTGCAATTCAAACCTCATTAAAACCCCCATTCAGTCTTGCACAGTGAGACAGGACTGACCATTGGCTTCTGACAAAGAGACCCCAGCGAAAGCTGATCTTGAGTGTTTATACAGCTCCTTGTCTTCTATTAGATCTTATCATCAAAACTATTGCAAGATGCAATGGCATATGTCTCCAGCATAGACTAAGTACTCGGGGGTGGGCAAATATTTTGTGCAGACACTGACAACTTACCACATCGATAAAGTGGAGATTTTTCCACGAGTTATCATCAAACTTGTAGGCGTCCAGGAGTAGCATCTCCATGTAGGTCCCTCGGAAGCAGTACCATGGGAGGAACTTGGTCGAAGTGTTGACATACTTCTCTTTTAGCTAACAGAAAAAAATCATTTCATTTAAATCATACATTAGCTAAGGTGGCATGGGACACTTCCGTATTGTGACGCACTATTTATCAAAATAAACAATAAAATCAAGTGTAATGTCATAGATATTTTCTTTCCAAAAATTGTTAACAAAAAGCGTGCAAGTCATGACTTCAAATCGCGCTGGAAATTTTAAAATTTTTACCTTTCCAAAAATTTTTAAAACATATTTCTTTTTCATCACTTAAAATGTAAAATTTGAAAAAACGTTTTGGTCTACTTTTAATCACATTAATATTGACAGGTGTCCCATGCCCCCTTAATTATCTCCTTGAATTCTGTTCAAAGTTAAGAGAAAAATCAAAGAAACTTTTCAATTGATATGCTCTTTATGATGTCAATCACACACTAATACAATCTATTTTTTGTAACAGATTCAAGACAACTAAAACATTTTCACAGAAGTTTTTGGACAAACTGACATTGTATAGGTATAGGTATAGGGATAAACCTAACTCTTCTGTGCAAAAGATGGCATAGAATTTTAATATTGTCAATAATTTCATCAGCTTTATAAAGAGTTGAAAAATCATTTACCATATTTTTTTCTCTTAGACATAATATGGAATTATACATACATGAAGTACTATTGTTAGTTTTAAGAATAGTTCTTTTATAAAACTATAAAACCCACTAACATTGTGGTGATGCTGTTTTGATTCTTGTGAAGCATTATTTAAATATTTCCTTTAAGAAACCCGTTATAGCTTTATAAACAAAGCATAATGTTTTCTACCTGATCCCAGGTCATGTGACACACATTGGACAGAGCGGACTGGAACTCAGAGAGATTGTTGGAACGGGTTGTGTCCAGGAAGTCCATCTCAAAGAAAAAGTTGGAGAACGCCTTCCAATGGGAAAAAAGAGTTAAAAACACAAACATCTTTTGTACATGCTGTTGAAAATGCTACAATAATTTAAAGTTGTGTGGATGTTTCATATAAGCACTGAATGCTTATTTTTGGATGTCGTCGGTCCTATAACACACCAAGCTGTGCGGAAAAATTGATAACCACATGTTAGCACAGTACATATCATATATCGTATATCACATATCAGTACATATCAATTTGATTATGTAAGGTTGAACGTTTCATTTAATCTTACAAAAATAAATATACTGAAAACATGTGATGACATTTATATTTATGCTCATGGCGCATGAACTAGCAAAAGGTATTCATACGAAATTGAACATCGCAGATTTCAATTGCAAACACAGGGGAAAATATACACTGAATGTAAATATTAGCTAATGCATCACCCTTTAATGCAATTCCACTTTCTTTTTGAACAGGGAGAGAGGCAAACTATTGTTCATTGTTACTGAATTTATAGATTTCCAGCAGTTTTTTAATTTTTCACAGCTAGCTTTTTTTTCTTCAAAATAATGAGATAATAATATAAGTTAGAAAGACCTACATAGTACTCTCCGTGGAGTTTGGGTTGGTAGACTCCATTAAAGGAACAGCTGGTGTATGGACAGGGCTGGTCGAATTGGAACAACTGGTGCACGGTCAGAGCACACTGGGTGGAGTTACCTGTCCCATGGAATGTGAAAGTCTGGTTCTAAAAAAATCATAGCACAAAATCAAGTCTGGTTCTATAAATAAATCATAGCACAAAATCAAGTCTGGTTCTATAAATAAATCATAGCACAAAATCAAGTCTGGTTCTATAAATAAATCATAGCACAAAATCAAATTTGGTTTTATAAGTAAATCAAAGCACAAAATCAAGTCTGGGCTGTGTTTTATTAGAGAACTTATGACTTATGACCAAAACAAATGAATGCTAATTAATCACAAACTAATGAATGTTTTATTGTTATGGCTGTAAAATGATATTATGGACATCAGAGTAGTTGTATAAATATGGTTCTGTCCTTTAAATATCATTCCATGAGACTGAAAATATTTATGACTCTGTCATAAGTTCTTTTGTAAAAAGCAGCCCTGATTCTTTCTGAGTCCTACATCTGAACATGAAATGTAGTATAATGTACTAATACAAATAAAAATTGTTATGATCCCAGAAATTTGATGCACCAAGAATTGGCTGAATTAAAACCTCTTGAAACCAACTTATCACTCCACGATATTTTTGACTGAGTGAATAGATATAAGTGTTACAAAAGGCCTGACCTTGGATATTGGTGGAGTAGATGAGCCCTTGGTACAGGGGGCTTCAAACACATCCATGTACGGTTCCTCAATTACACTACCCAGGGGACCACAGGGATCACTCACATTCAAAGTAAAGTTTTGTTGCTGAAAAATGACACAAGGCAGCTGTCTCAATACAAATTCGGTATCATGCAGTACTTGGATATCACATTGTATTAATCTGATATAAAACAGGTGTCCAAAGGGGAGTCCGGTCAAGTCGTACACAGACCAACTCGTATACAGGTCAACTCGTATACAAAAATTTCCGTATAAACAACCAAAAATCAGCTCGTATTCAAAAGTTCCCGGTGTGTTTAACCGAAAGTCAACTCGTATACAAAAAATTCATATGTCTATATAATTTATGTCAAATATTTAATATGATAATAAATATAACAAATGCTACACGCCAGCCATGAGTCAGTATTCTTACAACAGATGATGTATTTAAGAAAATATTATATAATATGGTTACAGCAAAAGATTACTTTCATTGTCTAGAACGGTGATAAGTATAGGCTAACGTTAATGACTCAAAAATACCTTGTATACGAGCTGACTTTTGGTGTTATATGCGGAAATGTTTGTATACGAGTTGACCTGTATACGAGTTGGTCTGTGTACGACTTGACAGTAAATCTCCAAAGGATCTCCAGTCCTCAGCCTCAACGAATTGTTATTATTCTCATTTTACATAAGTTATATATAAATAGAAATAAAATGAAATATTATAATGATATATGTAACCAGTGTAAGTAATTAATATATAATGTTTGTCTATTTGTAAACATAATTGTTTCTGTGTGCATGTGTGTGTGTTTTATTTACATCTCCAGGTGAGATTGTCCAAGTGTAATTGTTTATTTTTATTTGACCATTCGACTACCCGTTTGACCTGTCTGACAACATTCTAAATTTAACTTCTACTTACCAATCTTCCCGCCTAACTAACCAGGCCCGCGCACACTTTGTCTTGCCTTGAGAGGGGACAGACCTGCATGAAGATTAAGCGCAAGCTTTGTCTGCGATTAGCTGCCGGTGTCTGGTAATTCTTGTGTAATTTATTACTTATAAATATATTCTATGTTTATAATTTAACAATTCCATGCTATATATTAAATAATCTTTATCCAAGTTATTGTACCGTATTCTGAGATAATTGTCAAATGAGTCAATGTTGTATGTTTCAGGTTTTTCGTATATATTGAATAAATACATTGTATGACCCACACTGGTGTTCTGTCTACTGCCTGGGTTACATATATAGAGATTTTATAAAGATATAAAATTTTTTACACAGCTGAATAAGAATGGGAAATACATGTATATGAAAAAATGATCTGTGCAAAAAAGCTAGCCAAATACTATTTTGAAAATCCATTAACTCTTAAAGATTCATTTAAATTTACCATATACGATGTACAAGATAAATCTATCATATGGACAAACGATTTCCAAAATCTTAAAAGATATCAAACAGTGCTGAGGATTGGAGACCATAAAAAATTGTTTAATCTGATAAGTGACAAAGATAGTACCGGTAAGTCTTACTTTGACAAGCAATGCTTCGTATTTCCGTGTAATTTCATTGATGCCGTAACACAGGAAGCTGTGTGTATACACAGTATAATTCTTCTCATAAAGCACTGCGTTCCCAGTGAAATTCTCTGGCATGGAGCTGGACAGTCCGGGGTAGAAGGTTATCTGAGTGGATGCCCCGCCCATGTCTAACGCCCCCACAGTACTCTCCCCCGCCTCTGACAAGGCACGTCGGGACCGCTTCACCTCATGTGGTGGGATCTGTATAAGAAAGCCACATTAAATTTTTTCGCCATGAAAGGTTATTTTGCATAATAAATGAGATTTAGTTTATAATTATTCTGTTCTGGCAATATTAACTTTTTGGCTAACATAAGTTTTGTATTCCTTGGTTAATTTAACTGCAAAACTTTAAATAATATAAATATAACAAAGTAAGTTTCTTTATGTATTTATGGTTTCCTTGAAAAGCTCTCTATCAAAAGTAAAAACAGTGGGACATTATGTATGTGGACATAAAATCATGGGTAAGAGGTACCACAATTTTAACCCCAGCCCCTCCCCCACCCTTTAAATATGAAATATCAAACATATTAATCAGTTTGTTGAGTATTTTCATTGAAAATTAAAAGGAAAAGTGAGACACCTTAGTCAGTTTTTGTTGTTAATCTCAATTTTTTAAAATTCCAAAGTAATTTTTTTTTGGGGGGGGGGGGGGGGGGGGTTTTAAATTTTTGACATACCACACCAAACTTTCCAGACACGTAGTTGACTGTGATCCAGGAAAACAGTCCCTCCTCTGAACCGGACAGGATTCGAGCCTGGACCTTGGGATTCCAGAAATGGAATTTTGTAGATCCCAAAGCATCCCTGACCACATTCATAATTGCATCAGATATTGTAGAATTCACTGCCCTGAAAAATATGAAGATCACAGATTTGATTAACAATGCCTATCAAATACAGGTGCTTGTGTACATGTTTTTGCCTATCTTCCGGAGCCAAACAAATGAAGAGGTAAAATGTAAGAGTTCAATCAAAACTTTTCTGGCCAATCACAAAAATGTTTCTTGCCACTTGCGGGTAATAGATTGGTCAGCAGTAGCATTGCATGGTTTCAAGTAAGCAAACTATTGGTTTAGATTCTCTTGGAATGATATCCTTTGCATATCTTTAAGGTTGACATTTACCAGTATGAAAAAGTTCATAAGGCCACACTTATATAATTTCTTGTTCGTCGGACATCCAATGAAAAAAGTAAGAGCGGGCGAGCATTAGATAATAAAATTATTTTTAATTGTAGGCAAAAGTTTAGTACATAAAAGCAGTACATAAATATATTTGTGCGGACGGTTATATTTTTTTCTACTTGTTTCTGATTTATAAATTAAAACTACCGGTATTTAAAATACGAAAACTAGAGCGGAAAAAGAACATAAAAAATTTAATTTAATGGATGCCGGAAACTAATGATATTTTTTGTTATAATTTCAGTTTTATCATAAGGCGTAGATAAATTAATAGTGTGTTTCCGGTTCCCCGACCGACCCTAAAAATATGCCCCGACCCTAAACATTTTATCGTCGGTATATTAATCCGGATATCAACGATTCCGGTTTTACTTTTAGAAATTCCAATCTTAGTCACTTCCGTGTTTGAGAATACACATACTCTACACCAATTCAAAGATTTATTTTGACAGCGATTTCTTGTGGAAAATGGCAACATGCTTGCCAAGCACATTGTTGGCAATAACAATTCAAAAGTGTCATCACCAGGGGTGTAAAAACTTGATGACAATGGTAAAAAACAATGCATCATTGCCTTTTGGCAGAAAAAAAATAAATTCATCTTTTCCAACTTGTTTCTTGTTGAAGTGAAAAAAAAAAAAAAATGTTTAAATAAAACAAAATGTTTTCCCTACCTACCTACCCTATTTTTTTTCAAGCTGGAATAGGAAACACATTATTAATTTATTTTGGCCTAATACGAGTGCTCTGGGTCCGACAAACAAGAAAATATATTGGTGTGGCCAAAGGGAAAGCTGTTGCCTCTTGCAAATTCTTTTTTTAGGGATAAACATATGTATTAAAAATGATTTATTATAATAAAAACTCAGAATGAACTTACTGAATAAGCCTCATTCCTGCTGTTGCCCCTAGATACACAGGTGTTCTGCTTTGTTTGTCATCTGGAACCACCCCCTCAGCCTCTCTCAGACAAACCTCCAAATTAGACCTCAATGCTGGGGGGTCACTCTCATAACTTGATATCCCAGGCCCTGTAAACATTGGTTTAAATTGCTAACATATCTCTCTTTCTCCATTTTATCAGTTTTTCGAGAGGTCTTTTAAACATAATTCTTGCTGTACATCAAATACATGTACCAATGATTGGAAACATTGTATAATCAGTTTAAAATTGTGCAATTGTTTTGCATGCAAATTTCCTAAATAAAATCATAGTCCTATTTATCATATAAAATTTCATGATTTTATACATTTCTTTAATCTTCTTTAAAAGCTCCATAAATCTACATTTATTACAATTGTGTTTAAAGGGACTTGGAGATGATTTGAGATCAAAAATTTTATTTTCCTTTTTAGCTCACCTGAGCCAAAGGCTAAAGTGAGCTTTTCTCATCACAATTTGTCCGTTGTCTGTCGTTGTCGGCGTTGTCGTCGTTGTCGGCATTGTCGTCGTCGTTGTAAACTTTTCACATTTTCATCTTCTTCTCAAGAACCACTGGGCAGATTTCAACCAAATTTGGTACAAAGCACCACTGGGTGAAGGGGATTCAAGTATGTTCAAATGAAGGGCCACGCCCTCTTTAGAGGGGAGATAATTGAGAATTATTGAAAAGAGGGGGATCAAGTTTTACATAGGAATATATAGAGAAAATCTTTAAAAATCTTCTTCTCAAAAACTATAAGGCCAGGAAAGCTCAAATTAAAATGGAAGCATCCTCAGGTAGTGTAGATTCAAGTTTGTTCAAATCATGGTCCCTTGGGGTAGGGAGGGGCCACAATGGGGGGATCAAGTTTTACATAAGAATATATAGAGAAAATCTTTAAAAATCTTCTTCTCAAAAACTATTAGGCCAGGAAAGCTCAAATTAAAATGGAAGCATTCTCAGGTAGTGTAGATTCAAGTTTGTTCAAATCGTGGTCCCTGTGGGTAGGGTGGGGCTACAATAGGGGGATCAAGTTTTACATAGGAATATATAGAGAAAATCTTTAAAAATCTTCTTCTCAAAAACTATTAGGCCAGAAAAGCTCATATTAAAATGGAAGCATCCTCAGGTAGTGTAGATTCAAATTTGTTCAAATCATAGTCCCTGGGGTAGGGTTGGGCCACAATGGGGGGATCAAGTTTTACATAGGAATATATAGAAAAAATCTTTAAAAATCTTCTTCTTAAAAACTATTAGGCCAGGAAAGCTCAAATTTGAGTGGAAGCATCCTCAGATAGTGTAGATTCAAGTTTGTTCAAATCATGGTCCCCAGGGATATGGTGGGGCCACAATTGGGGAGATAAATTTTTATACAGGAATATATAGAGAAAATCTTTTAAAAAAATTCTTTAAAAAACTATTTGGCCAAGAAAGCTCAAATTGGCGTGTAACTATCCTCAGATAATATAGATTAAAGTTTATTCAGATCATGGTCCCTGGGGGTAGGGTGGGGCCACAATGGGGGATAAATTTTCATATATAGAGAAAATCTTTAAAAATCTTCTCAAAACTATTAGGCCAGGAAAGCCCAAATTTGAGTGGAAGCATCCCCAGATCGTAAAGATTCAAGTTTGTTTAAATAATAGTCCAGGGGTAGGGTGAGGCCACAATTGGGGATGAATTTCACATAGGAATATATAGAAAAAATCTTTAAAAATCTTCTTTTTAAAGACTATTAATTTGGCCAGAAAAGTTTTAACTTGTGAAGAGGCATCCTCGGGTAGTGTAAAATCAAGTTTGCAAAATCACAGTCCCTAGTGGTAGGGCGGGGCCGTGATGGCGGTTTGAATTTTTACATAGGATTATATAGAGAAAATCTTTAAAAATATTCTGGGAAAGTTTTCGGTCCAAAACTCAGTACTTCTTTTTTTTTAGCAAGATCTACTGTACTTAGTTGTCAAGATATTTTGATACTGTAATACTAATTTGATCAGAATTAAGGCAATTGTTGCTCAGGTGAGCGATGTGGCCCCTGGGCCTTTTGTTTATGTATAAAATGGTTTGCTGGTGCATTATAAATGACTGACCAAAATATTGAATGTTAAGATCAAGTTACAAGCGAAATACAGAGGTATGAATTAATTGTTATGTAAACAAAGCTCGAGTCTCATAGTTGTTTACAAAAAATGTAATGTAGAGAATCACCATTTCTTAGACAAAATGACATGTAAAAAACAATTTAAACTAATTCAATATCTTCATAAATACTATTATCAACAAAAGAAAGATACATTTAATTAAAACTTACACCAATACAACACATATGTAAAAAATGACAATATTCAAGCTTTGTTTACAAAACAAAGAATTATGAACTCTATATCTTGCTTAAAACATGATATTTTACTTTCAAATTTTGACACAGCATTATAAACTTCTATATTTATCAGTATAAACATTGAAAATGGAAAAATAAAATGTGAAAATTTTATGTCAAATCGTGTCCAAATCCCTTTAACTAACCTTATTTAATTATCTATCAACTAAAACTTCACTAAACTATATCAATTTTTCATGCAGAAGAGCAGTTATTGTAAAAGGGTTATTTTTCCTCTGTACCTGATACTCTGCAGGAGTGAATCTGATTGGCTAAGGCAGTCTCGTGGTGACAATTAGTATTCCACTTGTACACAAACAACTCTGTATGTGAGGACCCAGCATCTAGCACGACACCATACTGAAAGACAAAGGGAGATCACTGGTAAAGATAGCGAAACAAAGAAAGATTAATGTTGGCTTCATAATACACATGCATATAAATATATGCTTTGTATTCTGTACGCTTCATAATATACATGCATATAAATATAAACTTTGTATTCTGTACGCTTCATAATATACAAGCATATAAATATAAACTTTGTATTCTGTACGCTTCATAATATACAAGCATATAAATATATACTTTGTATTGTGTAAGCTTCATAATATACATGCATATAAATATATACTTTGTATTCTGTACGCTTCATAATATACATGCATATAAATATATATACTTCGTATTCTGTACGCTTCATAATATACATGCATATAAATATATACTTTGTATTCTGTACGCTTCATAATATACATGCATATAAATATATACTTTGTATTCTGTACACTTCATAGAGAAAGACAAATTTAAAAAATCTGTTTTGTTAGGTAAGGACATGTAAATTAAGTCTTATTTACGGTATGCTTCACATTAATACTGTAGTTTCTGTATTTCGTGCAAGTTCTTAATTCTGTATATCCACTTGCTGTTTTGTATCAAATCGATTATGAAGATTTCAAATAGCAAGTGCCAAACTTTTATAATTTTTATATAGTTAACATCAGTCAAAAAAACGTAAGTTTTTTTTTTAATATAAAAATCTCGTATCTAATTAGGAATCTAAAGTACCTCAATTTCTAGTTATGAAGTTGAAAATATCAAATTTAAGAAAATCAAAATAATTATTCTTTATCAGGCTTATGTTCCAAATAAACTAAAGCACGAAGAAATATGCTTTAAATTATGGCTTGCAAATTAATATTAATATTAACATTTCCAAATTAATTTCATAAAAAAATCATTGTGGCAAAGCATAACTATCTTAAATTTTTCTTTTTCTTCAAACATAATCATTGAATTCTAGAGCTGTACGTAATAACTTATAATTTATCATAAAGAAGGAGACAGAAATTGACCAACACTGTAATCTGGTTCCTCGTCCTTATGGTGCAAGACGTTGATGACCACCAGTCCGATTAGTCCAATCACTAGGCATGCTCCCGAGATATACCACCACACGTTACAGTTCATTATCTTGGTCTGAAGGTCAACATCATCCTCTGAAACACAAAAACACAACACCTAAACCCTGGACATGTCACAGTTCATTATCTCTGTCGTAGCTCAAAATCATCTTCTGAAGCACAAAACCACACCACATCTGCACCTAAACCAACATATGTTACAGTTTAAGTCATCCATGTTAACACAATACTCCCTGATACAAAATTTAAATAAATCACCAACAAATTAGACATTACAACAGCTGTGGAATTTTTCAAATTTGTGGGGGCTCAATTTTTGTGGATTTCATGTTTTCTCTCACTCATGAATAAACTTCCTTGAGTTTATGAAAAACAGTATTATTTTGGATTGAACAAGTATATCCACGATTTTAAATTCCCATGAACATGAAAAAAATTAACAATCCACAAAATTTGTCCCTTGCAAAATCTAATGATTCCACGCAGTGCTCATCAAGATAAAACAAAATACAAAATATCTTGTGACCCATAGTACACCACTCACTGTCCAGCAAACTGCTGTATATCAAGTTTGCTACAGCCTTTCCATTTGTGTTTTGATATTGTCAATAAGAAATGTATGGAAGACATACATAATCATGTAACATCTGGGTTGTTACCTTTCGAATAAAAGAAATAAATGAATACCAATGGTCATTGATCATAATGATCTGGCCCATAGCATCAATGAAATAGGGTGTTTTAACATAATTTCACAAAATATTAGGGTAAAGTCATAGGTGTATGTAAGGGTGTGTGTGTGTGTGTGTGGGGGGGGGGGGGGGGGGGGGGGGGGGAAGAGATTCTACTATGGTATTGCTATGGAAGATATTCAATTGCTTGCTAAAAAGTGCCCCCTCCTCAACCATTTATTTTTAAGGGGCTGACTTTAAAAGTTTTCATTGTGCATGTTTTTAGCCCCCCACTTTTTTGGTAAAGTAAGACATAACAATCATAATACCCTTATTTTTTTTTTGCTTGTTCAGATTTTGATTAGTCTAGCCCCCCCCCCCCCCCCCTTTCAATTTGCTTCCAACGCCACTGATTCCTATGGTAAAGGTACCTGTATTTTGAGATGGCCTCTAAAAAGAACCAAGATTTTCTTGAAACTTCACAAATAAACTAGTGTTGGTGTCAATTACATATTGCTAAAAATTGAAGTTTTGCTAAATTGTAGTTTTAACGAAAAAAAAAAACCCCCATATCGGCATCCTTAATTATCTTTTAAATATTTAATTTAATCATTTTATTTTATAAAGTTAAAATACAAAGGAGTATTACAGAGACAAGTTTTAACTCAATAAGTCAAGAATTTTCCTAACCCTACAATGAACCTGATGAACAACACTTGGCATTTGTTAAATTTCTTTTTAGAAATTATACTACAGTAAAAATCGGTTATAGGGAAGTCATAGGAACAAATAAATTTAATTCATTATCTCCATAATTCGTTATATCCGTATGATGAATTCGTAATAATAACTATAGCTAATTCATAATATATGTTTTCTTTCACCAAATTGAAATTTTTCTAAGTAAGACTGAGAATGAAAAAACATTCTTTTGATACCTTTGATAATTGGATTGTGAATTGAAGAATTCATGTGAAAATAAATTCTTTCAACTATTATGTTGAATGGTAGTGCAAATTTTTTAAACTGTAAAGAAATTCATTATAAAAGTGTTAAAATTTGTTATCATTCATCTCTACGGTTCTAAAAATCAGTTCTCTATATCCATAAATTTGTTATATGCGAATTCATTATAACCGTAAAATTTTTGAAAGATTTGGTAAGAATTTTACTGGGGACTCAAAAAGACTTCCCTATATTCATGTTCGTTCTAAACGAGTTTCACTGTATATAGCAGAAAATTCTCACTGGATGAGACTATTGTAGTGAGCATTAGGAATGTATTTCCCCAAATAAGCTTTTGATTTTAATCTTATTTTCCAATCCATTGAGATTTGGTCCCTAATCTTACCCGTGTCATACAGCATCAATGTAGCTCCACTCATCACGTACGCTTCTCTCAGCGAGGCCGACCATCGCAACTCTTGGTTGCTGGAATTCTTCAACACCAGCGACGACCGCATACCGATTCCTGCATCTCGACACACCTTCCTGATAAAAGAGCCCACCGTCATGTCCTCTTCGACGGTCTGAGAAAAATCCCCCTGGGGGTCCCCCAAGGGGAGGCAACTCCGTACAGTCACTGAGATGTTCATTGTAGGAACATTGTGTACATATCTGAAAGAACAAAAAATGAGGCATTTTATCATAGCATAAACAGTGACATGAAATGTAACCAATGTACTCTCTTGTATTCTGTTTGTCAATGAAACAGTAAAGTGTTTAATTTTAACAGTGAATTGAAACTGGATTGATTGCTTCGTTTTATTTTTGAAGGAACAAAATAGATCCATTATTGTTCATAATGAGCTATAACAATTTACCCATAGAAGTTATTTTATAAAGCTACACAAGCAATGCTTTCTAACAATTCCTACTGTGAATTTTACATAAAGCATACGGCAGCTGTTACTGTTTACATAGAAATATGTATAAAGTATATATAATATACTGAACAAGTGCAGGATCACTGCTCTTGATCAATGCCCCTATACTTGAGTATGGGGCTAATGATGAAACTATTGGAGTGTCTCTTGGTTTACAAACCCACTACTCGGCCAAAAAGCTTAAAGTGGTACGTATGGGACACCTCCATGTTGTGACGTATTGTTTATCGAAATAAACAATGAAGTGTAATTATATGAATAGTTTTTTTCCCAATATTTTCATCTAAGAGCGTAGGGCAGTGGGTTAGACGGTTTACTACAAATCTGTAGGTCATGAGTTTGAATCCCGCTGGGGGGTTTACATTTTTTACCTTTCTAAATATTTTCAAAAGCAATATTTAGTTGGTATGGGACACTTCCATGTTGTGACATACTGTTTATCAAAATAAACAATAAAATGAAATTTAATTTCATGAATAGTTTCTTTCCCGAAATAAAACACTAACAGCATAGCGCAGTGGGTTAGAGGGTTTGCTTCAAATCTGCAAGTCATTAATTAGTTCAAATCCCACTGGGGATTTTACATTCTTTACCTCGATCATGATCTCCGAATATTTTCTAAAGCTATTTTTTTTGGTTAAATATTGTAAAATTTGAAAATTCTAAACCGGTCAAAGTATTTTAATTATAATGTCCTTTAATCCACATTAATATCGACATGTGTCCCATACCACCTTATTTGGACTGTAATAGGAAAGGAGGAATATTGAAAACAAAAGGGACATACAGGACCCCTGCAACTCTAGTCAGGAGCTCTACCACTGAGCTATCCAGGCCGATATCCACGGCCCCTATAGCCCCAACTACTACATTCCTCCCACTTAAATGATTTCTGCCCTCGAAGATCACCCAAGGTTCTTCCCCAAGGCAGGATTTAACCTGTCAGTTCCAGGGGCAGGTCATGGCACCAATGTAATAGGAAAAGAGAAATATTGAAAACATATGACTGGACCGGGAATCGAACCTGGGACCCCTACAGCTCTCGTCAGCCATCCTGGGCTGCATTTTACAAAAGAACTTACGACAAAGTCGTAAATATTTAATGTCTCGTAAGATCATCTTTAGAGAACAAAATTGACATAAAACCAAATATTTAGTGTTTACAAATATTTCAATTCCCATAATTATATTTTCCAGCCGTAATAATAAGTCATTGATTAGTTGGTGACGAATTAGCATTCATTAATTTGGTCAGATCTATAAAAGGAACATGCTATTCACTAACGCTGGTACATGGGTAAACTATTCACCATGTCTGTTTCTTTTTGTAACGAAATTATTAAACTACAATGTACATACCTATACTGCAGTAACTGTATAATTATACATGCAAAGTGAAAGTATAACTTTCAATTCTTCTCCAATTTTAGAAGTCTCTTCTCTTAATTTTATCGTAAATTTTGTTTGAATGACGAAAAATTAGGCTATATCCTTTTGTTTCTGCCAAAACAACAGCATATCAGAACTAACTAATGTATTAACTTGATAAATTCCCGAGCAATAAATTTCGTACTAACACTGTCATGTGACTTCTACTTTCATTTTAAAACTTCCCGTCAAATCAGGGGCTACATCGCTCACCTTGCATTACAAACGGTGGTTGCTCAGGGTGCATACTTCTTGCATGCATAGTGATTGCTGCTTTTTATCGCATTTACGGTGCATGAAAGAACGCGTAACCAGTTGGTACAGCGGTTTAATCAGAGATATAAACATTGTTATAAATTGACATGTTAAGCGCTAATTAATATCAGTAACTGGATGGTCATTTTTAAACTGTACTTATTTCCGTGAGAAGAAGAGCTTTGTATTTATAAAATATCATGCGCAAGGGGGAGAGGGATGAGGGAGGAGTCCGTGGAAAATTCAAACTTTGAAATTCACACTGTAAAATTACCTCGAACCATCCATCGGACCCCCTTCCCTGAAAAAAAATTTCTTGATCCGTGCAATAATATGGAAAAATTAAAAATTTTAATAAAAAAAATTATTGTTTTTACCATAGATTTTATATTTTTGGTATCAAAAAATTAAAGGCAGATCGAATTAAAAAAATGTTGACCATCTTTAAGTTTCATTGGTCCTATTATTTAAAAGATAACTCTCGGTTCAATAAATTGTGACATATAACTTTTTAAAATGCCTATTATTATAAATTACGATGTATGAAGAAGGGGTGCAGACTGTCTGGGGTTACAAGTGGCTGTACTGTGTGCCCCCTCCCATGCAACCCCATCCACTAATTAAGTATCAAAAGTTATAACCCAACTTTATTTTCCCGCATTTTTACGACTGTTTAATCCATGTACGAACGGGAAGATCATTTACCTAATTTGAAGAGCTGTCGCCAATGAATTATAATTCTCTTCCTTCTCATTATTGGTCGCTGAAGTAAAACAGCCAGAAAGACAGAGAATGTACTAAATGTAACATGCATTAAATAAAGATAGTGGATTTCACTATATATTTTAGACTGCAATTTGTTCCGATATAGTTTTATGTATATCTAATATGTGAATAATATTACCACACGGACGTATTAACTAAAATGAAGTTCAAGATGCAGTTTGTATTTTTTAACTATTCTTAGGGGAAATAACTCTTTTTTAATTGCTATAAATTGAATCGGCTGTAACAAATGTTTGCAATTTTAGCTTTCTGGTACAGTTGACAATAAAATTTGACAAGATAAAAAAGTCTCTGAATGCTTAGATTTTTACTTCAACCCCCCCCCCCCCTCCCCCCTTTCTTCCAAAAAAATAAATAAATAAATAAAGAACGATTTTCTGATGTTAAAATGTGCTTCCTTTAGGGGCCTGGTCAGGGTTTGGGGTCAAATTTTGTTTTTCTATTTTCTATTGTTTACATACTTTAGTAATGTATTTCCAATGATCCACTAAATATGAGTGTCGGTCGTAGAGTTATAAGCAGGATACAGAGCTAACAATTTTTTGTTACGTAAACAAGGTTTGTGCTGTTTTTTTTGGTGTTTTTTTTTTTTACAGTGGTTCAATATTTCGGTAAAAAACTTTTTTTCAAGCTGACTTTTTATCTGCTAATTCACATTGAACATACGTTTGTCAAATTTATTCAAGGTTTAGTAAGTCTAAACCTGAAATTTTCCTTTGAACATTTAGAATGTAAACAGAAACATGGCCTGAACTTTTTTGTATATATAAGCCCTGTATCGTGCTTAGAACTCGACAACTGGCACTCATATTTTGGCCCACCGCAAGAATCGTAAACTTTGAAAACGGAAAATAAATGCTGACCAAAATCGTCACCATGCCCCTTTGATAGACAGTCTTCTTTTGGAGAAAAATATATTATACTCTCCTAACCAAACTTACCTCTCGCATGTTTTCTGTTCTGCTAAAATTGATTTTGTTTCCGGCAATATACATATTTCACATAGCTTCATAGTTGTTCAAATTATTTAATTTAATATGGATTATTCAAAATATGTATCTCAAGCATATGTCTCTTTCAAATTAACTATTTAGTCATGGACCCATTGAGAATTAAAATTGGTAAATTACATATTGTAGTATTCATCATAGACGTCGACTCCCCCCCCCCCCCCATTCTTTTTTTGCAAAGTTAGACCTAACCACTAAAAACAAATTGCATCAGGAAGGGGCCAGCCCCACCCCCCACCCCCCCTTTCCTTGCAGCAAACATAATTGTTCTTAAATTTATATTTACAAATATTGAAATATTAATAGTGATATTGAAAATTGGAGTCATCGGTATACTAGCCCCCCCCCTCCCCCCCCCCCCCCCCCCCCCCCGAATAGGAATTTCTTGATTTTGGGAATTATGTTTTTTTTAACATTTTGTTATATGTAAGGTTTAACGTCTCATTTAATTTTACAGAAATAAATATACTGAAAACATGTGACGCATTTGTGCTCATGGCGCATGAATTAGCAAAAGGTATTCATAGGAAATTGAACGTCGCAGATTTCAAATGCAAAAATAAGGAAAACTAGAGCAAAGCTCGTTGCAAAGCAACGAGTGGGTCTTCCGTTAATGTCGGAAGTAAAGCTGGAAGTTCCTGTCAGAAGCAGAGCTCTTAAACCAATAACAAAAGTAACTAAAATAAAAAGATGAAAAAAATCGAATAATTCCTTGTTCGACTTAATAAAATACGAATGATTTTAAGTACGACTTAACAAAAACCTTTCCGATTTTAAGAACGACTTAACAAAAAAATCCGAATGTGTTTAAGTACGACTTAGCAATTAATTTTGGTACGAGTTAATTTTACTTTGAACATTACGCTATTTTTTAAACCAAGGACGCGGAAAGAAAATTTCCGGAAAAATCAATTTTTAAACCCCGATATCCCTATAATGCATCTTCCGATTTTCAAACGGATTTCAGTTTCGTATTCAGTATGACCAACTCTACAAACCTCATAAGCATTTGAAATTTAAACGAAAAATTCGAAAATTCGAAAATTTTAAAACACTTCCGGTTTGGACCGGAAGTGTCGGAAACTAAATTCCAGCCTTATGTCCAAATAAAAACAATCAATGCTTCAACACAGAAAATTCCAAGTCTTTATCTTTAACCGTTTTTGAAAAACGCCCTGGACAAAATTACTTTTTTAAAATTTAAAAATTGACGTAGCGTAAAAACGGAAGTGACGTTGTAGTTGAAAATTTAAAAACTTTGAGGCACAATAATGCTTCATAATCCCTGAAAGTTTCATGTTAATCTGTTGAAAATTTTTTGAGATATTAAGCTTTGAAAAAGTCAGAAAAATAAAGAAAAAGAAAAATAACTAGACACGATCTCGTTGCGAGCAACGAGGAGGTCTTCCGTCCAATTTTTAGAAATCGAGATGCATGTCAAAATATTTTTTATTAAAGATATGAATCAATGTTTTTAGATACTTCTGGACCTCTATAAATATGAGGATTCAGCCCCTTTCGTTTGGTGTTAGCTGAAAGCTCTTGTATATATAAACTTTTAATGTTTTACATTATTTGACAAAATGTTTATGTCAAGAACGATCATTGTGATCAAGAACGATCATTGCGATGAAATCTCAAATATCTAAAACCTGTCAAATCGATATCAAGTTACATGTAAGATCATGATTTTTAAGTCGGAGCGAGCTTCAAGGGTAATGACTTGTGGTTAAATCTGTAGGAAGCATACAAATTTACCATAACCATATTATCTTGCAAATAAATTTCAAGCTATAACGGGTTTTGTAGAGATGGGTTGACAATGTTACGTTCCAAAATATATGAAAATGGATGATAATTAAGATGCAGTATTGAATTTTCAGACAGGAAGTGGAATGCAAAGAGATATTGACTTAGGACATCACTCCTGTGAAAATCATTAAAATCGATGGTGAAATTTTTAGTTTAATGGGGAGCATCAAGGATAATAATTTTAAATGATACGTGGTTTATTTGTTGATGTTATACAGATTTACAAAAGATAACTGAAGATTGATATGCTGCAACAGAAGTTTATTCACAACAGATGTAAAACATTTACTGATAAAAATTGTAAAACAATAATTTGGATGCATTTCATAAATTCTTATATGATGCTGGTTTGAATATATTTTCGAAAATATTTGATGTGAGAGGTATGATGTGCTGCAAATTTATTTCTAGTATAATGTGATGGAATTCATGAATCTGATATATAATATGGTGTCTATTATTTTCATTTAGCAAATTGGACTAATCTAGATAGGATTCGTTATTAATTTACATTTGTTTTCAATTTTTTATGGTTTATGGATTGTGTTTAACTTATTTTGTAGATTTATATTTGATTTACGCATGTGTATTTTTTTTTTTGGTGTGCAGATTGGACATTTTTAACAGTTATATATGAATAGCGTTTTCCTATGAATTGAAATGTAAATATTTTAATTTTTTAAATGTATAGAAAACAGTATAGTTTCATCGATGTATAATCTAAATCTAAAATATAGTACATGTAAAATCTAAATCTAAAATATAGTACATGTAAAATCTAAATCTAAAATATATTACATCATCTTATTAATAGATCATTCAATTGAATGTAGCAGTGGATTTAAAAATATAAATATTTATGTAGTTTTTTATCGTTTAATTGGTTATGGAATTGGTATTTAATAAAAATGTTTTCAAAATCAATGATTTTATATGTCCAAATGGTTGGTTTTTTTTTTGGTTTGATCTTGAAAGGGTTTATTAACTCATGCTGGGAGTTAAGCTGGGGAATTTTTAAAATAATAGGTAAGTACACTTAGCAAATTAGTTAATTTTTAATGGTTTAAAATGTATGAAATAAATGCAATCAAATTAATTTTGGTTATCTACGATTTTGAATTTTATTGTTGGTAAAGAATATTTTCAGAATTTATCATGTTCATTTTTGAATTGGTGTTTGAAAGATTTGTTTTGTTTGCAGATCAAATCAATTTTCAAGTTTATAAGATAATTAAATTACAGTTTATGGCTATGGAGACTATCAATCAACATAATAAAAAAACTACAAATATAGTTTATACATTGATCAAGTGCAATTGAAAACATGTAAAATCTAATTCTAAAATCTAAATCTAATACATAAAATCATAATATAAAGGTGGGAAACGTTTCTAAAATTGACAAAAAATTGATGAGATTTTTTATCAGATAGTTTATACATTGATAAAGTGCAATGGTAAACATGTAAAATCTAATTCTAAAATCTAAAATCATAATATAAAGGTGTATGACGTTTGTAAATATAAGACATAAAATTGTTGAGATTTTTTTTTCCAATTGGAGATGTTCATTTAATAAAATTTTCTGCAAGTTTTTAAAGATAGTAATTTTTTAGTTGCGTTTCATGTTGGTAAAACAGGTTCGTATGGAAATGGTATTGCAAAACAGTTCATTGAGTAAATATGTGAGCGATACATTTATAATCATGTATTATAAAAAAAATTCTACAATTAATAGGCACTACATAGAAAAAAAGCATGGAATGATTGTATGAATAAGCTGGAAAATGGCAATGTTTTTTGTTTTTGAATTAAAGTATGAAGTGGTTTATTGTGAAGGGTGATGAAATTTGTGTGTGAATAGTTTGGAAACTTGTAATATTCGATATTAATTATTATACTTAAATCATATTTAATTGTTATTAATATCATTTATATTGGAATTAGGGTAATTTATAATTAGCCTTGCTATTGAATTATAAAAAGTGTTTGTTATAGATAAATCTTTATATATGATAACAGTCGCAAATTTGTGGGATGTAATTAATATGGTGCGGTTCTCAGAATGTTAGTGGTGTTTTATATGAATGTGTTTTTTTGGTAGATTTGTAAATAAAAAAAATGTCTTGATTCATTAAGTAGGAAATTCTGGGGAAATGTTTGTGATTATTATATATTTATGACATCATGATAAAGTTGAGGCATGGTTTGTTGGAAATCATACAAAAATTATGTAAAATCTAATTCTAATTCTAAATCTATATCTATATTTCAAAGTAGTAAATATAGTAGCAATGTTGACTTTTAAATCAGTAAAGATGTGGTAAAGATTCATATTTTTAATTAGAATGGCAGAATTGTTTTTTTGAGTTAGTTGATAAAGTTATCTTGTTGTTTTTGATTATTACAAATTTCAAGGAACTGTTTGTGAAATAGAAACTTTATGATATGGAAATGATATCATATTACAGTTTGTTAATTTTAGAAAGTCATAAATTAAAATTTGGGTATTTACTTGTATAGATAAGGTATTATGTGGTTGAGATTGTCAATTTTAATTAACATTGAGAAATAGTGTACTAGTTTGAAATCAAAGCATTGTTTTCTGTTGGAAAATAGTGTGGGATTATACATAAAGTGTAGAGATTCAAATAGGAAAGAATATGAATAATATAATTCTAAAATTTTCAATCAGTTCATATCGGATGGTACATATCGAAAAGAAGAATCAAACACCTGTGTAGGTAAATAATCAAATCAGTGGTTTTGATATATTACTTGTTGGTTTGTTGTTCTTTTAACGTTTATATTAATTAACAAAGGGTGGTTTGTATTGTGGTAACAAATACATCTAAGTTTAAATGAATTATGTTCTGCTCAAGTAAAATAGAAGAATTTACAGCAGTTTGGAGATCTGGTTGGAATGTTGTGCATAATGTAACAGCTTGCTTAGTCTGTTTAAATCTTTACTGGTCATCTTCTTCAACAGTGACATCCGTTCTGTAATTGTATGAATATTAAATTTATGATGGGTTTTTTTTTAGCAAATATTACAGTTTTTATTATGAAATTAAAAATTTTTAGTTATATTTTAAGGTATCCGAATTATAGTTTATGCATTTCATAGCAATAGAAAGGACTGCGAATGATAGCAATGTCTAGTCACGTAACTAAAAGTCATTTTTTGATTTTTGTTTAATAATTTCTATTTGATAATAATTTAAACATTTTTGTATATTTTCATTAAATATAGATGATTTTAGAGAAACTAGGAGAGATAACTTTGTATTTACGATTAAAATAGGAGCTCGTTTCATAATAAGAATCTAGCGGAAAACGTATTTTTTTTAAAACATTCCCCCCCCCTATGCGTGAATCAAAAATTCTTTATGATGGTTTTTAGATATTGTTTTTTGGCTTACTTATGCCATTATACCAAAGGGTTTGTTGTTTCACAGGGGAAAGGGGGGGGGGGGCATATATCTACAGAGCCAAATTATTGGTACATTTCATAAAAGCATTGTGCTTTGTAACATTTCAAAAGATAATATTCAAATAAGAATTGAAATGAAATCATAGTGCCTAATTTCATATTATTTTTTTTTAGACCATCTGTAAGCAAAACTTTTGTAAAACAAATGGGCATGGCCTAAATTGCTCATCTTAACAGTTCCTTGTAGCATTCTAATTTGTAGTATATTATATTATTATTCTCAACTTTGAACTCTTTTCTGGGGCCCCAGTATTGTATCATTAATCAGTACATAGGCTTTATACAGAATCAGTATTTGTGTTCATTAAGGAATTCTTTTATTTTGTTGGTTGGTGTAATTATTTAAACATCACTTACATTTCAATGATGGTACTGCCTCGAACATTTGCAGAGACAGTAATTCTGTCTGTAAATGTGAGTTCTGGGAAGATGGTGTCCATTAACTGATCACTCAGGTAGTATATGATGTCTTCAATCATGATTGACATTTGTGTGCTGGAAAATGATTAAATTCCATTAATTGTTTTTGTTAAATATTTATACTCGAGGCCCAATGCGCCACATCGCTCACTTGAGGAACACTTGCTTTATATGGGCGTTCAATGGATTTAGTACCATATGGCCTCTCGGTGCATTTACCAAATGGGAATATGCAAATTTTACGCTTATTTTTGCATATTCTTAATCTTTGACATACTTACCTTTCTGGAATTCCAATTTTTACAGGAAGATTTCGTATGACGTTTCATATCCTTACTGATTTGAATGATGAATAAAGTTAACTGGAAATTGTTGTCATATGTGTTAAAGAGCTATAATTCAAATCAATGTATTGGTAGTCATGTTGCTCTATTGTACCAAAGCCTATCCATTTCTTTCATCTTTATTAAAAAGCAACAAATGTCTACAAAAATGATTTCACTCTCTCTAAGATGTTCAGTTCTAAATATGGAAAAGGGATATAGATTGTTAGTGTCAAGCATTATGGTTAAAAATTATCATTTAATATGATAAAAATGTTGAGTAGTATAAGGATATGCGTTATTTTTCTTTAACTAATTTCATATTTAACAGCATGGAGCTTTGTGCAAATATTTTACTTTCAGATTAGTCTTCATAATTTGCTAGAATTCACTTAATATGTTTTATATATAATTATGAAAATAATAATAATGGTATACATATGTGGTAAGTTTTTTGTCAAGAACCTAATCAGTTTTTATTTATCAGCATGTGGAATTGTTTAAGTGATGTGTGAGATGATTAAATTATGATATGGGAAAGTAAAATTTCTGTTTAATGCAATGTTGGAAAATTTATAGCAGCTGGGTTGTGTGGGGTGGTGTGGTTCAGGGACAACATAAAATATTGTTAGTTTTATAGATTAATCTTTATTTATCATAAATAAGTTGTTGATTTGCAAAATATATTATATTTTTGATATATGTTATATAATTTTTACCTTTCAAAGCAGGCAGCTTCAATCCTTCCAGTGATTGTTTGTTCATGTTGCATGATCTAAAACAGTAATAATTGTTGTCATTATATGATTGAATGACATTTAAAATTGCTGTTTTTCAATGTGGCAATTTCATTTTTTTTTTTAGGCCAAAAAGAAATAATCATTAGTTTCTCGGGCCAAAATTTTGAAATATTGATGTGGCAGGCAGGCTTCCCCCCCCCCCCCCCCCCAAGACATAATTTACTATGACAGTAACCCATATTTTATGATTTATTGGTATACTCATCACCAGATATTCATCAAGTTGATACATTGGCATCTGTTTAAAATTTATTCTTTTTAGTTTAAACTGTTTCTGTTTCTTGTTCAAAGTTTGAGTTTTTGCAGATGAACAAACTTGACAAATGGTTTGTGCCCGTGCTTCATTTTACAGCTCATCTTTGCCCTCCACAGTAATAACAGAAGTCTAAACTGAAGTTGGGGACTTCTTTTGGCATTTTACTATTTGAATGTGCAACATAAAAATTAATCAAATAAAGCATTCATTTGGGGGTGTTTTCTTATCATACTTCATTGCCTTGAGGACAGAAATCAAGGGAAAGTAAATTAGTCATCATAAAATTCTCAAACAATACAACTGTCCTCCTTCTATGCAATATCACAGAGGTTTCAATTTCTGAAGATGACAGAGAAATTTTAGTGGTTGTGGTAACAGGGTCCAACCTAGAGCAAACTTAGTTTGGGGAGACTTCACTACTGATGTTTTCCCTCACATAAAAATGGGGAGAAATTTGAGAAATCAGGTAGACTTCCATTCTTTGACAATGGCATAATGTTAATGATAACACATGTATACACAGATTCAACCTGAATTTGAATTTGATTAGAAGCATGTCAGTTAGAAATAAAATAACTCCTACAAAATTTAAATTTTTACCCAATTTTTTAAATTTAATTTATTTGGTGTATTTATAGATTTTTTAGCTGAAATGTTTTGTCATTGTATTGGCTAAATGACACAAAAAAAAAATCAGTCTATGTGTTTCAGTGTATTTTGGAGGTATTACTCCAACCCTTTGATCCAATTACATTTGTCATATAGTTGTATCTGTTTAAATTTAAAGATAACTGTAGAGAAACGGTTTAAATTTATGATCATTTTAGCACTAATTTGGCAGAGTTATTAAGTATACAAGTTACCAACTAATTGTAATATCAGCATCTAAAGTTATTATCATTGGTTGTAATTTTCAGTGCACAGTATGTGGTTGCATCAACCGTATTTATAAACTCTGAAGATAAGACAGTTTCAAGTTATTACTTACATCAGGGGTTAAGCTAGGCTATGAAAATGTCTTTTGAATTATTTGATTATCATTCTATTGCATTTGGGATTAAATTTCATGAACGTGAACTAAGAATACAGCTTGGGCAACTTCGACCTCTCTTTTTGAGGAAATTCTGGCAAAGTTTTTGACCACAAAGCAAGTACTTATATTTACATAAACTTGTATTTAGCCCAGGTAGCCGCATAGGTTGGTCACTGGGTAGATGTGTCAGATTAAATATCGTTTTTTTTAGTGACAGAGACAAGCATTTGTTCTGAGCGTTTGTTTACTTTGATATTAGAGAAATCCGGCCGATAATGATCAGATATGAAAAATCCAAAAAATAACGATATAATTTTACTGATGCGGCGCTGCCTGAGGTGCAAATTATTAAATTTGTTTGGCCTTAGTATGGTTTTGTTTTTCTGAGGTGATAGTCAACAAACTGCAATGAATATATATATAGGGGATATAATTTACAGGATGTATTTTAGTAAGTAAGGAAATCATTTATTATAGTCACATTTAGTTTATTAATTGATCACATATGCATTGAAATAATTAACATATTTTGTCACATCCGACTCATTTGTCTCTGTTTTAAAGTTTTTTAACAAATATAAAAGTCAGTGTGGATTAAGTTTGGTTTTTTTATGACTTGTCCTAAAGCTTTAAATATGAATTGAGCAGATTGTCAGGGAAAGTTACAGAGAAATGTTTTAGATGAATCGTTGTTATTTAAATTTACGGTGCCTTAAGTGGTTTCTAAATGAGAATTGCATTAGTCGTTATATAATTGGCATTTTAATAGAAAGTTTTCTGTAGTTTCAATTTGATAAGCAGAGATGATATCATTTCTGAATTTATGAATTTAATTTTAGCTCAATGATGAAGAAATCAAAAGTTAAAGTATATTCTTAGTCCTTATTTTGATTATGGAAATTGGTGTTATTAAATCTGTATTTAGTTTTTAAATTTTGAATCAAGTTTTAAAGAAATTGATTACAATTTTAGCTCAATGATGAAGAAATCAAAAGTTAAAGTATATTCTTAGTCCTTATTTTGATTATGGAAATTGGTGTTATTAAATCTGTATTTAGTTTTTAAATTTTGAATCAAGTTTTAAAGAAATTGATTACTATTTCTAGAATTGAAGTTTTAATTTACTTAATTTTAGTGGTATATGTTTTAAATTAGATCTAGAATGCGGTATGAAATTAGATAAAAATAGTGGGCAATTAAAGAAGTGGTGAAATATTTTTGTCAAATTTTAAATGCATACCTGAACTTTTGTTGATGAGTTTGAGTTCAAGGATACTCTACCCATATAAACATCAACATTAAGGCATGTAATGGTGACATCGTCACCGCTGTTGGTTATTTTGTTGATGTTCGGCCCCCACATTTTTACATCAACTGTTCCTGTTTGGTCCGAGAGTGTCAAGATTCGCCTTCTGGAAGTTTTTGTTTCCAAAATGTTGGTAATCTAAAATCATATGAAATTTGATTGTTTACCAAAGTTACAGATTTTAATAAATTGTTTTCAGTCTATTTGGGCAATTATTTATAACTAATGTGCAATGTTTTGTAGTGGTGATTAAATAATTCTTAATTAATTTTCTGTAATATGTCCATTTTTTTCTCCTGAATTTTTTAATATTGTTTTGTGAGATAAGGGCAAGTATCAATATAAACTAACATTGGAATTAACATAAATTAATTTTTTTCAAGTGAATGAATTTTGTAATCTAGGTGTTGCATTATTTGGTGAATTATTATAATCCATCTTTATTTATGCATGTTCAAGAAATCTTGTTTTGGTTCACAAGAGCGTTGTTGTCAACAAGATATTTGTCTGTGATTTAGTCTTTGTACCATGATTGTTATAAAATGGGTCTAATCAAGGCTTGGATGCAATAATTAGTCAGTATGAACCTGGTAACCTTCATGAAGTTGTTAAATAGATTGATTTGCAGTATGCACTATAGATATTTATGGACAGGTTTGTGGGTAATATATTGATACTAAAATAAATTTCACAAATTATTATAAAATTGTCTTTCCATTTATGGCTCATCATTAATGGATCATCATTTGAAAAATCTTGCATCTTTTATTGGTATGGACCATCATAAGTTTCAGTTTACTTGATTTATTGCAGTATGGCTTTTAATTTGGTGGAATTTATGAGAATCTTATTCGTGGGTCTCTCCTTCCATGCATTGATGCTCATGTTTTGATTAAAATTTTGTTTGCACTATCTGATGGTGTTTCCATTCAGGCTTAAGTTTTTCTGGATACCGTAATTGGTATTTGAGATGAATTTTGGGGAAATCATTCAACCGATTTTCAGTGAAACTGAGTGTGGTTTTCGAGTTTTATAAACTTAGACTTTGTTTTGCCAAATTATTTTTTGTTTTGAGATTAAGTTGAAGTTAGTTAAGTTGAAGTTGGTTTAGTACATGGTTCTGGATTAGTCAAAAATGTTAAAGTTACTAACAAATAGACAGACAATTGTCAGATAGTGATCAGATATGCTAAGGTTTGCTAAATTTTGAGTGGAAATGTTTTTTATTTGGTCATTATCATATTTTTAGGATGATAGTGCTGAACAGCAGAATTTGCACACTTTTTGTAGCATTAGCTGTATATGGTTTTACATATTTAGTAATTTTAATTCACTTACTTTGTCCATATGTCCTCTTACTGACACTCTTTCTCCCTTTGATTTTGTTTTGATTTCTGCAATTGAAATAACAGCTGGTTTGAGGTGCAGCTGGATCAGGTCCTCTGTGATGTGGCTGTCTTTTGAAGTGTCCATAATCTTATGTGAAATAAAGATAGAAAATTATTTCTTTATACATGAAAAGTTGATATGGGGTTTTAATCTTTTATATGAGTATCAACAGCAGGATTTGTTTCCTAAAAATATTGCATGGTTTTTTTTTAAAAATCTGAGTACAATTTACTGAAATACACAGTTTAGAAAAGTTTTCTCAATTGGTTGTTAACTTTGTTGAGAATAATACGTTGTAATCTCTAAACTTGTATCTTTAAATGAGTTAGACTAACAGATTTGAACTTTTGTCTTTTGATATTATAGTTATGGTTCTTTTTTTTTCCCTGTGTTTTTATTTATATTGTTCCAAGAGCAGGCAACACATTAATGTACAATTCAATTTAAAGTGAATTCATAAAACAAAGGATGTAAACATTTTCAGGTCATCACGGTCAAAGATAGAGATGTTTAACTTTTTCCTTGTCTGCTAAAAATCTATTCCACAAATGGAAAATGGCAATTTCATTTCTTTTCCTCAATGTGTACAATAATGCAGATTTGTCTGAATCATTATAGAATGTTTTTAATTGGCTCAGAATTCTATGTTTCATACCTTTTCAAGGTGGTACAAGACAAAATTATGTTTAAATAGTTTGATCAGGATATATTTTGGCACTTTTTTGTCTATCTAATAATTTTGTGATTAAAACTTACAATGGACGTATCACTTATCCTGATGCTTTTGTCACTCTCTCTCTGGCTGAAGCCACGCAGCAATAGGCATTTTCCAACAGAGTGCTGAAATTTAGCAAGGTGCTTTAAAGACATGTACAGTTCATGTCTTATTGTGAAATTCGTGGTGCTTGACAAAACATTGGTTATGCCGTATTCGGTCCCATCCGCAGCCTGGTTTTGCCTTTTTTCGGTGGTCTCGAGCACATAGATTTTTTGTTGTGCACCTTGAATCTGAAATGATTTGTTAAATTTGAAAGTTAATTTCATTTATTAAATCTAAATCCATTTTCTTTAAGGTTTACCATTGGGGTTATCAAATACTTTGAAGTACAAATATTTCAATGATTAAATATTTTTTTTTTTTGCATAAACCCTTCTGGGTTTACATGTTTTGAAGGGGTTAATCATCCCCTTAGGCCAATGGAAAAATATGTGTGATTCCTATTTCATCAGATTTTAAAATAGGTTGGTAGGTCGGCTTTTTTTTTTTTTTTTTTTTTTTTAAATGAGCTTTTCAGTTTTCCCCTTTCCTAGCATATGATTTTTCTATACATTAATAAAATGTATTTTACAGGTGGACCAATTGTGAATAGTGACAACTGTTACAGAATTAAAGCTTTCTTAAATTCAAGATTAATTTGGAATGTACAATGTAATTTAACGAAGATTTTATTTTCATGTCAAGAGAAAATATAAATATGACAGCCACTGTAGATTAACTGAGTATAATACTCATTACCACAAATATATTACATGTATATAGTATTTATTAGTTCTATTTTCTTGGTCAATTGACATACCAGTAGACATTAATATGGTAACTGTAGGTGTTGAATTCAGAAACTGGGGAAATTATGGTTGATCAGACGAGAGCCTTAGAATTAAATCTTTTTTTCAATAATTTAATAAAAAATGAATACATCATTAATGGTTTAAGACTAATTTTTAAAATTTCATTTGCACCTGAAATGCAGCATTTTAAAATCATATTTATAATGTGAATAATTGTTAGGCCTATTCAAAGACTTATATAAATTACAATGTCTGCAGTCTCCACACCCAGAAATATTAAAAAAAAACTTTGCCTCTGCTTTTTTCATGTACATTTTCATATTAATTTTTAATACATCACTGACCTAAAAAACTATTTATTGCACTGATAATTAAGCTAAAATAACCAAGGATAACTTTCATCCATGCTGTCAATCTGCACTTAGAAATCTTTAAAATGCTTTGATAGGTGGTGTTTTCTATTGAATTATTACAACCGTTTTTTAAACTCTGATTTGTAAAGACTCTATCGTTTAAACCAATTACTGGTTGGTAATCTGGATTTGGAATAAAAAGTGTTAGGGTCGGCGTATAAAAAATAGGGTTGGTCGGGAAACCGGAAATTCACATATTTTTTTTTTTGGCCTTACCAGTTGGCTTTGCTGGAAATTTTATTAAGGTTGTTTGACACTTGACATTTGATAGATCAAAGACAATTTCCTTTTAAATCTGTTTGGAAATTAACTCTGATATAAGGTTTTAACTATTATTTTTTTTTTTTTGGAGGGAGGGGGGGAGGCCAATGTTTTACCTGTACAAACTTTAAAATGATGCAGCTTTTCAATCAAGGATGAAGTATCAATAAGAGCAATGAATAGTGTACTTAATTAGTGTCTTGAAAGATCTGTATATAACTTATTTTACTGGTAACGATAATTGCAAATAAAATATATATTTTTTATATATATATCTGTACTACTCAATGTTGATGAAAGAGGGTGATATATGTATGCATTTAGAAAACTTTTTTTGTGGCAGTGTAGTTATTGTAGTGTGAGATTGCATGTCAAAATAGATTCCCTGTTAATTTTTAAGTCAAGATTACAAGGGGTTATGCTCCAGTGAATGTGGTTTTTTGGTGGTATTTTAAACCACAGGGGCATAGTATTTGTTCTACACTCTATGACATATATTTTAGTAATACAGTAAGCAGATACAATGTCCCTGTAGTTAAACTGTAGATCTGTTGAGAATTAATATCTTTATTTTCAAAGGCTTTGCTATTATATTACTTGGACATCATTTAGTATAAGTCATTCAAATAGACAAAATGATTATGTACTGTTTGATATAGCGATAGCAGTTACTGTAATTTGTAATCATAAGGCAATCGTTCGTCGTGCCGCGCAAGTGGCGAGATGGAATTATGGCTTTCAGCTTTTTAAGCGGAAACACTGGATTGAATATATGAATTTAACATAAGGTGTGATAACATAGTTTGTATGTATGAAATGCTGAGATTTTGCACGCATAAGTGTGGATATTTACGTCAAGTAGGTGATGATAATTTTTACAAGAGCAATGTCGAGCTAGATCAAGTTGATTGTGGTCGAAATTTTATGATTCTGCAATGAATGTTCCGTTTGGTATTATTACTTACCAATGAAGGCTTTTGCTTCTTTGGTGAAGGCGGACCATCGCCGCCTGAAGTCCCTGCCATTGCCATGATTTGGTTTAAATTCTTGTAGATATTCTAGATTGAATTTTCTGCCTTGCAGCGTCCGTATGACAAGCGCGCGAAAAATGTTTCAGACGGTGTCTCTTAAAATCGTTGCATAGTAAATCTATACATAGTTTACGTTTTATAAGCAATTGTTTTTTGAGGGAAAAAATGATTTTGGATATATATAATATTTTTACGTATCTTATATAACATTTATGCTTCGAATTAATACACGATAAACAACGGTTTAAATTAAATGAATGATTAAAAATCAGGATTAAATGGGGAACGACAATTAGCCTACACCGCCTATGATGCGATGGAATAGTCTAATATATAGGGATGTGTGGGTTTGCTTTTATAATTTATCTTTGATGTTCTAGTTTAATGTACGTTATAAAATATTTTTATATTGAACTCTTCAGTTCTTGATGTCAGTGGTTCATTGTGATGCTAAATAAAATTGTTGTTGTTGATGAATATGTGCCTTTATAGATATGGTCAATCTGGAAGTTGTTTCCATAAATGGTATGTTCCTAATACTTAGTTCGAATTTGTTCACTCTACTGTTTAATAACGGGTATGTTGGTTTTTATTTTAATTTGTAATTTTTGGTCTGAAATTCAAGGATCAATTTTTTGTTTCATTTGAGTTTTCGTTCTGAAAAGATATTTCTTTGAAATAATGAGGTTGTAGTTACTGTATTAATCTATCACAAGTTTTTGTATCGATATGGATCGTCATGTAATGTTACAGTAGAATTTTCTGTGTCGTTATAGTACATTATTTTACAAAAACACAATTAAAACGTGCAGAAAACGTTGCCGGCAGTTGACATATTACATTAGTTACAAAAATATCATTAAAACGTGCAGAAAACTTAGTCGGCAGTTGGCAGTCACTGGATCTGTATAAAAGCCTATATGAGGCGACAGGGGCCGGATCAAATTTGTTTGGCCTAGGCCTAGGTTTTTGAATGAAATTTTTTAGTTAAATTTCTAGTGATATAGTGTTTATTTTAAGATAAAAGATTGAGACTTAAACCACACCTTTGGTTTACTTTTTTATACTTCTGCCCTAGGGATTTTTTTTCTGCTCTACATATTGATATTAATGGTGAGTGGCATGAAATGGTCAAATTACAAAACCTTTTATCCTCTTGGTTTGTTCCAGGGGTTCTATCAAAATTGTTTTCCGTATGTCGAATTTCCCAGATTTGTCAGATAATTAATGGCTATTTTTTATTTGTCAAAGGCATAATTGGTGATGTTTATAGAATTATTAAAATATTCAGACATATTAAAATAATAAAAATATATATCGTATCACATATTAAGGGTCATTAATATAAATTACATGGTTACTGTCTTGAAATATATGAGTTAAGCTATATTTAGGTAGGTTAAGAAAACATGACAGAGGGCTAGGCTTGCTGAACTCCATTCATGTTTTTGGCTGCTGTCAAAATATATCTTGTAGTTTGTGACATTTATGTTTATTCCACAATATGATATTAAATTTGCGTATCAAACAGGCTATTTTTAACAAATTTCAAAGAATATTTGGCGTTGAATCTAATATTCAATGGTGTAACCAAGCAAAAGGTTGACAATACAAATGAAACGCTGCGTGAAGTGTGCATACTCTACTTGTGTTTTTTGATGAATTTATGCATAATTAAAATGGCAGATGGATGTTGATTTTTGTTAATTTTAAAATTAAACCATAGCAAGTGTTATTTGAAGGTCAAATGTACATCAATTTACAAATCCTACATGTAATGCCTACATGTAATGTTATTGAAGTCAATGGAAAAGTGGGGAGGAGGTGGCATTTTTCAGCTATGTAAATAGATCTAAAATAATACTTTTGGACAGAAAGGAGCTTAAAAACTCTGAATTTTTTTATGAAAAAAATTGTATACTATGGTATATCTGCATTCCACTACATGTAAACATACATTTGAATGGAAATTATTCTTTTAAGAAAAGAATTGGGTTATATTAGTCAGGTTGTTTAATGTCATTTCATGAAATCAGGCAGTGAAATTGATGCAAATTGTTTTAATTAAAAGTATTTATTCATTTTCAGAGATTAACTGAAACCTATTGATTATCAATAGAATAGTAAATTTCTACTTTGTATACTAATTAACTCAAGTAGCGGTAATTGTATACATTAAAGTGTGGGAATAGTAGGTTTAAGTGCTCTTCATGTACATACACTGTACTAATAAGACAGTACAGTTTTTGTGGTTTTCTTATAAGAAGAAAAATCATATTTCATTGAAGGTGAAATGATCCTGAATTAATAAGTTGGAGCATGTCATAGGTTAATATTTAT
This sequence comes from Magallana hongkongensis, assembly GCA_015776775.1. Classification (NCBI taxonomy): domain Eukaryota; kingdom Metazoa; phylum Mollusca; class Bivalvia; order Ostreida; family Ostreidae; genus Magallana; species Magallana hongkongensis. Next base: position 3,690,394 of record CM027468.1, read on the forward strand.
GTGGGATATTGATTCACAATTTTTTAATTTTCATCAAAGTGCCCAAATAAATTGAAATTTGCAGATATTCTATAGAGGACATTTAATTTGATTTCAATATTTATAGTGCAGTACTGGAATCAGTTTGGTGCAGTCAATTGTTTCATAAACTCTTTCCCCATCGTAGAGGCATATATGTATGTTCAATGTTTTTTAGTTGCAGTGACGCAGATAAGTGCCCACAGATAGCCTTGTGGTATTCTTGTTAGTGATGCATTGTGCTTGATGATGCTTGTATATGAAGCCACATGCATTCTTTTGAAAACCTAGTGTTAAATAATTGTTGATTGGTCAGAATTTTGAAATTATGATGAGAAGTTTTAATGAAATTTAATGAATCATAGCATTAGTTTACATTATTCTGTAGGTTTTTTTTTTGGCATATTAGGCAAAGGTTAAACAAATTATTAAATCAGTAAAACAAAATTTGAGTCGATGGCATAATTATCCTGAAACTAATCATTCTTAATGGTATTATTAGAATTTGATCAACCAAATTGTTAAGGAAAGAAATGTGTTTAATATTAATGAAATAAATACACTGAATAGAAAGACGATCTGATATGAGAACTACCGGTAGTTTGGTTTGTTGGAATAACATAGTAAGTTACCAATTATTCAGCATATGTGCTTTCCCTTAGTCTAAACATCAAAATGGCTATTCTTTAAGTCTTGAAATATCTCAAGTAATGAAGTATTGTTTGTTTTTTTGGTATTTTAAGTGACTAAATTGAGTTTTTTGTTATTGTTTGGTTATTTGTTTTATATATGTATCATAAAATTAAAAAGTTCAGCAGATCTGTATTTCAGATTAACGGTATTCAAAGTGCTTGTTAATATTAAGTGTTACTTAAGTAACACCAAATTTGTCATTAAATGGCTTTAGACGTTAAATAATTTAGACGGGGGAATCATATAACAAAATGTTTATACAGGTGACAGTTGTCCTACAGAGTGATTTTTGTTGGATGTTTTGTCAAACTGTTGCCCATTCTATAATCAACATAGTTTGTCTAATATGATAATTTGGAGACACAGTTTTTAAGAGAAATTATTTGAGACCAATTAAGCAATTATTTTGTGCTAATGTAAAAGATTTATGAAGTATACTACAATATTCACTATGTCACTTTAATGAATATTGTTTAACATGTTGTTACAGCTGCATGGTGAAACATTTTTACAATGGGTTCGATGGGTGATAATCAGTTATTCATTTTAGATCATGTTGTAGATCATTTTAAGTAGTACTGATCAATTAGATCATATTATGATGCAATTACATAATAAATAAAAATCATGTCTTTATTTAAGATATATTATATTTAGTTTTTAAAGTTTGAAATCTGTAGATTTTATTAAAAATATAACTTTGTTTTATCACGTATATGGTTAGAACTTAATAATGGCTTAATCATGACATCCTGAAAGACCAAGTTTAAACCGTGTTGGTTTTTCGTAAAATTTCAAACTCTTGATCTTGCAGATTTTTTCTTGGTCCCATGGACTATTGATCAGCCAAGACAAGTGATCTTTATTGGAGTTTGTGGAGCCAGGGTCATACATCAAATACTTTTGATGTCTTTAATGATGACAAATAATTTCTCCTATAAAGTATAATTTTTCAGATATTAGGAAAACCTACAGTGTATTATTAATGAAGGGTAATGGATTAACCAAAATTATAGTTGACAATATTAATGGTATTCATGTAAGGATAAAATCCTCAAAAGGGGTAATGTGCAGTTACTGTACGATTTGGTCTCAAATATAGCCTTTTGCAAACATGAGACAATTTCAAGATTTGTTCAATATGTAGTTTTAATATATTAAATCAAACGCAAATTACACAATCACCATGCTCTTAGAGTTTTAATTATCTTGCACGATATCATTAAAATTTTCTGGTATGGTTAGGGTTATATTGGAAAGTAGTTAGTATATGATAAGAAATTGGATATTTGACTATTTGAACCACTCTAAACCAAAGAGATTTGAATAAAATTATGTTCTACAGGTATTGTTGTACATGTACATTGATTTAGTTTTGGTTAACATGGTCTTTGTACTGAAAATTAGACAACATTTCATTTAGTATCCTTTCTGATAGAATCATGCTTATAGCCATATATATTGATAATGCATCTGAAAATGTTAGGTGTGTGGCCTAGTGGTAATGTGGAGGTCTTTTTGATTTTGTGGTCGCTGGATTGAATTCACTAAGTAGTAAATTAAATTGAATTAATATGATCAAAATAGAGAGGTTAAGTTTATACATGTATCTTTTCTTATGTTTGCTTTTTAATTATCTTGTTTAATTTAGTCTCAGTATGAACACATCCAATATAATCAGATCTCTTCATTAATACTGTACATGTACTCTACTTACACTTGGATCATTTGCAATTTGCTTGAACTTATCACAGTTCACAATATCAACTACTGTTATTCACAAAGTTTTCTGAATTTATAACAAATCAGTTGTTACAGACACCATTATAAAATCAGTACATTGTATCCAGGTTTCGAAAATCATATTTCAACAGCAAGGTACCTGAAGTTAGTTTTAGTAACGGGTACTTTCCGTCCAAACAGAGGTAGGCAAAATAATGGGGAAAGGCGCTATACCTCTTTGTGTACCTCCCAAAAAGCATACCTGTAAAATATTTGTTTTCTGTTGCCAACATTTGTGTATCTGTTAGACATCATGCATTTGATAAATATGATAGTGTATTAAAATGTAGTATCAGAATGTTTGTCAGAATTTCAAGTGCAATACCCATCGATTCGAAAATTTCAACAGTCTATGTGAAGATTCATTGACTGTAGTCTATACTTTTAAGCAAGATTTGTGATAGAAATAAATATATACTTATAATGAGTTTTTATTTGTTGGTACAATTGGTTGGTAAATGATTTTGTAATGTATTTGCAATTATGATATCAAGTCTTGATTTGATGCAACAGCTAACAAATGCGTAATAATTCTTTTTAAATTTTGTTTTATGTTAATTCAGCAAAGAATACAAGTGCAAAAGGCTGCATGATTAGTAGAAGGATAAATGAGTAATCATAGGATTGATGAAGTCAAATTTTGAGAATTATATGTAGGCATTTCGGGGTTTTCTGAACGAATATTTTCCTTGGTATTTATGATTAACTTCAAGGTTTGAGAATCAGAGATTTTCTTGGACGTACATGTTTTGCCTAGAAATTAATCGATAGTTTTTATTAAGTATTTCATAAATTTGTTTATGTTCGCAAACAGATAGTGCGAATTACTTTGCGGAAATGTTTTATTTTTGCTACGTCCTTCAATTGAAATGAAATGGTTATAGGAGTTGACTGCATTTGAAACTGGCAAAGTGAAAAGACATAATATTTGCACTCTTTTTTATATGCTTTTGAATATTGTAACCATAATTGCATCATGGTAGCTGTAGTATGTAGGCATTTTTTCCACTTTTGCCTGCAGAGATGTGGACACATAGACATGATCAAGTGTAGTTGCGCCCTCTGTTGTAATGAAATCAACCATTTGTTTAAAACCTTGATTAAACATATATGTTTGAATAGGACCTGCAATTCTTGCATCTTCATTGAAGTCTCCAAGGCAAACTATTTCCATTCTTTGTGCTTTGTAATGTTCAATCACTCTCTGTAGTTGCATCAAAAATTGGGAAGCATTTAGAACATTTGGGCGATACAATGTCAAAACAACTATATTTTCTGAAACAAAGTTAACACAGATGGCCTCTAAATTCTTTTTAGAAAGCAAAGAGAGATTTGTGTTTAGCCCAGAGTCTTTAATGTAAACAGCAACACCCCCTCCTTTTGATGATTGCAGCTGAAGAACTTGGGGATTGCTGTCATCATATGCATCCTCTCTAGCTGCATGGTAAAATCTAAAACCATTTTTTTCAAATGCTCTGACATTTTGTTGTGATTTGAGCCAAGTTTCTGTGAGGCATATGACATCTGCATTCCAAAATCGTTTATCCTTTACAAGGTCGTCAAAGTGTTTATTTAGACTTTGAATATTTTGATGGCAAACTGTTATGCCTTTTGTAATGGTATCAAAGATTGGCAATGTTAATTTTGACATTTCTTGTAAAGCAGTTTTGACTTCTGGGTCAGCATATATTTTTTTCTTCAACAGTTGGGGTTCATTTGATTCAATAAATAATCCTTCTTTTGAGGTTACCCTGCTCAAAGCTACATATGCTTGTCCAGGTGAGAATGTGCGATCCAAATTAACTACAACTTTTTCAACTGTCATTCCTTGCACTTTGTGAGCTGTACATGCCCAAGACAATCGTAATGGAAATTGATGTCTTACAACATTCTTAGATTTTTGGTCTAGAATTTCTTCTTGAACCCTTTCAATTAGAACTATGTTTCCATTTGTTGTTTTTTTGCCAGATTTCCTACCCACATTGATGTTGTCAAATATTACACCAACTGCAGCAACAGTGTTTGCAGCACATCTCTGCTGATATACAAAATGAGATACATGTCCCATAACTCCATTTACAAGCCCGTCATCTACATTGCTGTTTCTTGTGAGCATAACTCTTGCACCTACTCCTATCAATAAACTGCTTGAGAGATTGTTTGATCCTGAACTTGTCAATGCCTTATTTCTTAAAATAAGTTTCCCTGTTGATCTTTCTTTTGTAAAATCTTGAGCATCAATTTCAACAAGTTCATTACAAGATTTTCTAAGCATTGTTAAGTTGAATTCATTGACTTCATTATTTGTCGAGTAGACGTGGAGGACATCATCTGGCCCTTCCCTAATGCAGTCATTCAAGATTGAATTCGTTTCTTCTGATAGTGGTTGTTTAAGTACTCTGGTTCGAAGCGAGTTAAGAGCATTTGCAAATTGAATGTCCTCCCTTTGTCTCATAACTTCATTTAACTCTACTAGTTTGAAAAGGTCAACCCAATAATCAACTGGATAAACCGGATTGTCTTTGTAGAGCCTTTCATCTTTGCGCTGTTTCACAGGGGGAAGTTGGTAGAAATCTCCCACAGCAATTATTGTCACTCCGCCAAATGGGGCTTTGCATTTCTTAATCTGAACGAGTCTTTCATGAACGTAGTAGAGTAACTTTTTGTAAACCATTGAAACTTCATCAATAACTAGGATTTTCATTTCTCCAAGTTGAACTCGTATCTCACTCAGGCTTTGTTCTCCCAATGGTTCATATGGTAATCTCATACACTTTGGTAGTGAAAATAAATGGTGAATCGTATTTCCCCCAATGTTAAATGCAGCTGTCCCAGTAAAAGCAGTAAGGAGGACTGAAACACTGTCTGGATTTGTCAAATTTTTACCTAAAATTCGTGAAGCCTCATAATGTATGGCTTTAATAAGGTGACTTTTGCCTGTTCCTGCTCCTCCAGTTATGAAAATATGCAATGGATCAGGCTTTTCCCCAAAGATATTTTTCAAACACCATTCCCGTATAACATAGAATACTTTCATTTGTGTGTCATTTAAATTTTGTAGGATGGGTAATATTTCATCCTTAGTCTGTGTATTCTTTTGAACTCTAAAAAGTACATCGGCATTGTTTTTATCTTGCATGTCTGGAATTTCTTCAGTGACATTCAAATCCTTGAGTTCACCTCTAAGTGCAGAGCATTCTTTCCTCATTAATTCTGTTTCTGGACAAAGATTTGCCCAAGCATCTTCTGGATCGCCAATGTTTTCAAACATTTCCTGTGCTTCTGTAATTAATCTTCATTCTGAGCATAGTAAGATTTGTTTTTGTCAACAATTGATTTTACTGATTGCACAGTCTGGCTTCCTACGATTCGTACATACCCAGTTTCATAAAATGTTTCATAGAGATCAAATCCTGGTGGTTTCAATTGATTTTCTGTCCGGTGTGGTAAGAACAGCTGTAGGAGACTCTGATAGTACTTTTCTGACATTTTTTCAACATTAAACCTTGGATACCTAATTATTGCTGGTTTTGTGCGTGTTCTCTTTTGAATAAACCCTTTTGAATTCAGTAGTTCAAAGACATTTTCATTTTGAGTTTTAGGAACCTGTGATCTGGCCAGCACCCTGAATTCTGAACAAAATTCTGCCAAACACATATTCTGAAACATTGCTTTCTTCGGGCGATTTGCGTACCTTTCTATTATATTTGTCATCCAGATATCATCTTCTTCATCATTATCTTCAAAGGTGTCTTGTTCTATCTTTCCTTTCTTTTTTCCAAGTTGAGACAATGGTTTAGTTAGCCTGGTTGGATTGTCACCCACTGGTATAAAAACCACTTTCCTTGAGCATTCCTTCATTTTCAAGTTGCATACACGATAAACTGCTTCCTGTGCACTCACTTCTCTGTGATTTAAATATGCAGAACCAATTTTTTTTAAGGTTGTGCGAGCACTCTCATTTCCCTCCTCAGCCTCTATTTTAGTTTGTTTTAAAACCATTCCCATTTCTCTTTCAGACTTTGATATGTATGAAATGATGTACACTATGCAACTAAATGGATCCAAAACAAACTGAATATCCATATTTGCATCCCAAGCTTTTAATAAGCACGGGTTATATTGATTGATCCATAGCTCATTTGGATTTCTTTTGAGGATAATTGATTTCTTTTTGGCTAACAATTTGTGTGCCTCCTCATATTGTGGTTGTGTCAAATTTAGGCTATTAAAAACATCCTCAGCAGTTTCTGATTCATTTGATTCATTTTGCATTTTGTTCCATACTTTCAGAAGTATCTCTTTAGCAATGGACTGATCATTTAATAAACAATCAGTATCTTGATCATTGTTGTCTTCATTTGGAGAATTGATGAATGTTTGCATGGAGGGAGGCCTTGGGAAGTTAAACCTACAATCTGTGCCTTTTTTTCTGCATGATTTTGAATGCTTTTTGCTGTGTTGTTGTACTGCTAATACAATATCTCTCAGCTCCATATCGTCATTTTCAGATGGAATTGCACAACTTACATGTTTGTCAATAAAATCGCATACAGCTTCCTCTCCGTCTTCATCAAGTTTTGGAGCATTTTCTATCCAATACAGGCAATGCATGTGTGGTGAACCCCTTTGTTGAAATTCAACTCTTTGGAAAAAATCTGATACTTTTCCAATTGGTTCTAATGGAGAAAATATCACTTCTGTCTGAAATAAATGAAATCTATGCTCAAACATCCTAGCAACTGTCACAGGATTGCTCTTCAGCACTTCATTCTTTTCAGACCAGTCCAACAAACAAGGATCTCTGTTATCATTTTGTTGTCTTAATATTGTTGCAACTGCATCATTCCATCTATGTTCTGCAGCAGAAAATGAGCAAAACCAAGTTGGTACTCCTAACTGTCGAAGCATAGCAAACAGATCTTTCTGAGCAGCTGACCAATATGCCGGTGTTCCACGAATGGGTTGCATAAACCTTAAAGCCTCATCATTTTTCATAAGCTTTGAAAGAATTTCAGGGTTCTGTACCATTTTTGCTGTCACTCTTCCATCATTTCCCATTTGTTTGAGTGATTTTCTTATGGATATTTGTGTCTTTTCTATTACTTGATTTAAATCAGACATATACTGACTAAAGAAAATATAATTGCTATCTTTCGCAAATCTGTTGTCAGTATTCATGAGCCGATTGTTAAAGTATCTTGACAATGTAATGCGCGTTTCTCTATCATCATTCCATGAAAAGCGTCCACTTGGAAAGAGGTATGGAAATGTTTTTGCCTCATTGCCTGGTTCTTGTAACATCCTCACTGGATTATTTCCTTCTGCTGGGGCAATATCATAAATATCATCGAAGTAATGATCAAGAACTTCTTGAGCAATATCAACAGGTTGTAAACAAGTATCTGTTGCAATATTCTGTTGATCCTCTTTGTCCAATAGCAACTGACTATTTTCAGGAATTTCCTGACAACTCTTGAATTCAGGTTTCCAAGTTGTATCAATTGATATATTTTCATACCATTGATTATTCTTTTTCAGGAAATCCAATGCCTGAAAAATGTGATTTTGATCAACAAACTGGTATTCAACATGCCCTTTGTAATTCAACTTTCTCTTTAGTTTAACTCTTAGTAGTTGAGCATCTCCAGGTGTCATTGGTAGACTGGTAACTTTCTTAAGATCTGATGGTACACACACAACTGGTCCATGAATATTTTGTTGTCCGCCATGGGGAAGAGCCATGATTTTCATGAATGGAATGTGAATTGCAATCAAATGTTTCTCAAGGCTGTTTAATTCTTTCATTTCATTTGGAATATCTTCCAGGCTCAATTTGTTAACTGCTGCTTCTGCTGGAATATTACCATTCAATATTTTTCTGTGGCATGTGTAACAAATCCATAACTGTGCCTTGTTGCAATTAGTAGAACATGAACTTGTGCATTGGTGATAATATTTGTCCTGAATACACATGTGTGCAATGCTCTCTGCTTGCTCATGTTTAGCATATGTATTTTTTTCACATCTTAAAACTTGATTCTGAAACAAAATTCGGTTACAGCAGCAACATGAATAGTCAATGCCCTGTTTTGCTTTGTCTTTGAATACTCTCACAACCTGATCTTGATTTTCCAGTTCATGTCTTTGAGCTACTCTTTTTCTTTTCATTGACTCCTTTCTCTGAATTTTTATTTCACTGCAATTAATGTATTGCTCTCTATTATATGCCTTAGTTTTTGACCGAAATGATTCATCAATTTTATATCTTTCAGCTGCAGCCTGGATTTTTGATTCTCGATATTTTTCATTTTCCCTGTATCTTCTGATGTTGTTTTCTGCATTTCTTTTATAATTCTGTTTACTTCTCAGTCTAACAGCATCTCTGTGCTGGCTATCTGATGCATATCTCTCAATTCGCCTCTTTTTAATTTGTTCCCTATAATCCTCGTTTTCCTTGTATTTTTCAAGTTTCAATTTCTTCACAGTTTCCCTATGATCTGGATCTGTGGTATACTTTTCATTGTATAATTTCCTGCTTCTGCTTCTGGTATTGATCTGATATTCAGAATTTTCATGATATCTTTTTCTGTTTATCAGTTTAACATTATCTTTAAATGCATCATCATCCAAATATCTGACAGATGCTGATTTTAATTTCTTTTCCCTAAATTGTGCATCTTCCTGGTACTTTTTTCTCATTGTCCGTTTTCGTATCTCTGATGTACTTGATTTTTGTTGCTCATGTTTTGTTAATTGTCTCTTTTTTTGCATATGCGTTCGTTTTTTGTATCGCATTTCATAATCATTGGAATTTTGGCATTGATGCATTTTGGTGCACTCTGATTCATCTCCATTTACAGATACTACTACATTGTAATGGTTTTGTTGGTGATTCAAATAAATTGCTTCTGTTCCAATTTTCATTGAAGGTTCAAGTTGATCATCACCAAATCTTAACCAAGATCCCCTGGAAAATGTGTAAATATCAATATTCAATAAATGGGCCGTGGCAAATATCTCAACCTCAGTTGCCCACGTACCTTCATGCAACATTTGTGTTGATGAAAGATATCTCTTAATAGACTGATCATTATTCAAGTATGTTTTTAATAACTGTTCATTTTTCATCATATGGGAACACACAGCATTGCGAATCACATTATGAAAAGCCTCAGAGTTTGTGAGACTGAATGATACAGCTCTAAAAAAGCAGTTTCCATCACCTGTTATTTCTTTCACAACCCTTGGTTTTGATAAACTCATTCTGGAACATTCCATCTCATTGGAGTTTTCATTGTTCATGTATGGAATGTTCAGATTTAGGCAGAGCTGTTTCTTCAAGTTTTTTCCAAGTGGAATAAAACTGAACTGTAACTGTTCATTGTTAACAAAGATCAAATCATCATTCTTATTGTTCCTTTGAAAATTTGTTTCATCCACTAACTCAGAACTTTCAAGTAGTAATGTCTCATCTAGTTTTTCTTCAAGCAAACAATTAATATTATCAACAGTGTTCATAATGCAAAAAACACTTGTTAAATTACATTCAACACTCTTTGTACATCCCATTGAAAGTGCAAGACTTTGAACATGTGAATATAATTCAGTTGCATTTTCGAACAAGACTCTTGTGCTTCTTCCAGTCACAGTACACATGCCATCTAAAGATCTAGAATGAGAATCAAAAACAAAAAAGCCACTTTCCATTTTTCCAACAAGAAAAGTGTTTCCACCAAAACACACAAAACAACCATCAGTGTCTCTGAGAGCAAGATGAAGAGCTTCGTCTAAAGGTAATGCATTGAAGTCTGCATAGTTTATTTCATCATCAGCCATAACAACAGTGGTTATTGATTCATTTGCACGAAATTTAAATGATTTGTTATAACATTCAAACAGTTCTGGTAATTCCTCTACAAGCAGATATCTATCATTGATTGATGAACTCCTTTGTAAATATGTATACAACTCATCGCCAGTCATTAAAATTCTGTCCATGTCCATTGTTGTCCAATTTTTTGCATTTTTAAGTTTATGATAAGATAACCCTGCTAAACAATTAGCAACACACTGTGTTCCAGCATTGTCATGAAATATAGGATCAGCTTGATGAAATGATCCCTGCACTGAAATTGATACATGTATATCAGAACGACTTGCCTTAAAGGACTCCTTTGAAATCTGATCTTCATTTATTTTGACCATGTCGTTTTCAAAGCCATTATCTGAAATTGTATGCTTTTCATTGTTTTCATTTTCAATTGCATTTAATGTACGTTCAGTTTCACTTTTGTTTTCCGTTAAGTAGCCCTCATCTTTTGTTTTCCTGCTGGTCCCTCCATACATAGAGTTTTCCAGCTGCGCCTGACCTGCTGATCCAGACACGTGCACGGTGTCTGGTCCAGGTGCCCTCGGTGGAGCACAAACCCTTTCTAGGGAGTCAGGGGACGGTGCCTTGTCCTGTTCGTGGACAAACAGACGACTTCCCCGAGGAGATGGCAACCTCGGGGCAGGTGAATGCATTTTCACTCGAGGCGAGGCCTGCATCCTGGCCAGGGGTTTTTCCTCTTTAGGTGGAAACCCCATGGAACCAAACCCCGGAAAATTACCGGGAGGAGCTGCAACAGCTCCGTCTTTCTCTTCACAAGGACTGAAGAACTCTGTCTGCTCTGGTAGCGCATTTCGAGTTGCAAGCTTTTGTCTCTCTTGCCTCTTTCTGTCTCTATCTTTTTGTCTCTGTTTTCTTTTATCAACAACAGTCCTTCTCTTTGCCATCTACAAATATAATCATTTAACTTTTGATTAAATATCTTCTTAAGGATGTTGTTTTCAGAGGGTTGAGTTGTGAATTTTTTATAGTTAAGATGTTTTATGTCATGAGTATATTTTGTGTTGAACACAAAAAATATTAATATTAATTTTTATTGACAAAACAGTAGATACCCTGTTATGTTTTTAATATATAATGGAGAGATAGACTTACAGGAAATTTTAACCAAGCTTTTAGAATTTTATTTTAATAAAAACATTTATTACATTACAAATAAAATTAAATTTAAGATTTTATTTCTTAGTCAATACTGATACAATTTTGCACATTTTCTGTTAATCTTTCTAAATCTCTATGATAACTGCATGACACGCAATGCAAAACATTTGAAAAATGCTAGAAAGCAATTAATAAAACCATATGGGTAAATATATCCCTTCAACTGTTCTTAGAATCAGTTGGACAACACAATAGTGCCCTTTAGCAAAATAGTTCCTATTCTTGCAGAGTGTTTATACATTTATTGGGATATTTTAAATCAAAATGGTTGACACATGTCAGAAAAGAGGATATGCCACTTTAAACAAAAGTGTCAAAATTGAATTATGATTAAAGAAAAGAATTGAAATTGATTTGATGTACACCTTTCCAAAACTGAGCGTGCTTGATTAAGCTTAATAACTTGGTGTACATCAGTATAGACCGCTGTAAAAATTTTGTATTGTATATCAAGTCCACTTCAATGCTGTAGTGTACAAGGTGTAGGGAACTTAGGAATGAATATGACAGAAATGGTGTATATTGCAGTTTTAACAAAGAGTCTGCTGTTCTGCGACAAATAATAGGTTTTTTGTGATATAAATGCAATAAAATAAACACACATTTCAAATTTAATGGCTTTCATACAAACGACAACTTTTATGCGACTTCTAATCCGTTACATTACTTAAAATCATTTTCCAAGTTTCCATCATAACATTCATCCGCCATATTGGTTTCAGTGCTACACCCAACAACACATAAACCTGACTCGGTGTAGAAAAGTGTACACCCGCTGTTCACCTAAATGCTACACCTTTGCACTTCATTTATAAAAGTGTACACCTTTTGGTAAAATCAAGTGCGCCCTGTGAAATTTCCTACTTTTATTTTCAGAGTTTAACAATACAGACGGATATTGCTAGAAAACGAATCTGACTTCATACCACGAAATTTTAACAGGAAAGAGACAATTTGATGAGCTTTCATTCAAGAGGTCCCTCGTTGTTGAACAAAAATTAGGGCAGCAGCTATGAACCCTAACGTTGACATTTCCGCCTATTAGTGGACTATACCAATATCTCAAAAGCCTCAAATTTAATGCCAACAATACAAAATCATGTTAAATACAATATAGATTAGAATTATAAATTTTGTGTTATCATCTTTAACTTGCTTGTCAAAAATTAGTAAGAATTTAAAAATTAATACAGGAATATGTTTTTTCTTATATTCTTATGAAAAGTTTAATTCTTGAAATGAATACGAGTACTGCTGCGTATGTTTTTATAGTGTTAGTAGTGATGTTTCAAGAATAATTAATATATATATGAATTATCAATGTAGAAAAATTTGTCCTTAGATAGTGCCAATTGATGTGCATCTTGCATATGCATGGGCATCCTTCTTTCTGTTTTTATGTAGAATTTAGATAACATAAATATTGGTAAAAATTTGTATAACGCAAACTTAATACTTTTGCTAACATCTTAATGAAATTATGAAAATTAATGAATATTCATTAATTAATATAAGAAAGCTTTAAGTCATTTGTAAAATTTCTTAGGCATAGGAAATGGTCCAAGCAAAATCTTCTGCAATGTTTTTCATTCTATGACCATTTAATAAATGAAGGCATTTTAAATTGATAACCATTTTAACAATGTCTATAATCATTATATGAGTTTTTAATGAATGCCTTTTAGTGCCAAAAGAGTTTTCCAGTAATTTAAACATAGAACAGGGCTTAATTGTCAGTTTTTGGTTTAGGGGGCTGTTCCTTCATTATTGAAAAATTGCTCTCTTCGTAGAAATAGTTTGAAAAATCTGGTTCAATTCAAGTTAGCAGGAAAACGCATACAGTGGGGCCACAGATATCAGGACACCAAATAAGTGGACGCTTTAGTTTACACATGAAGTTTTTAAATTAATCTTCACGAAATGGCAAACCACACTTAACAGAACATACAATTGTAAAACACAATACAACACAGTTAATCTAGGAATTTTTCAATTTTTGGGGGAAAATCCAATTTTCAACTGGCAATCAGTCCTTGTACATGACCCGATAGGCGTCGAAACCAGGGGGGCTAGGGGGGGGGGGGCCCACTTTTTTTTTTGCAAATGTAGACCTAACCATTAGGCACATAGCATTATAGACGGTTTAGCCCCCCCCCCCCCCCCATGGATTAGGAATTTCATGATTTGGGCGGAGAAAAAAAATGGGTAGGTAAAAAAAAATTTTTTTGGATAGGCATACCCCCCCCCCCCCCCTCACGGATTAGGATTTTCATGATTTTGGGTAATTGTTTTTTTTCGCAATATTACTGAGGATTAGTCTAGCCCCCCCACTTTCAATTTGCCTCCGACGCCAGTGACCCCATGCATGGGATATTATGGTTTGCATTGGTAATAGTTTTAATCATTTTAAAATCAAAGTACTGAAGTACTGAAAGCCGGGCCCTTTTGGTGTGTCTTTATGCATATTGTGTAGTAAACACTGAAAATCTCTCTCTCTCTCTCTCTCTCTCCCTCATTCATGCTTTTAATGTCAGCAAAGCATCAGAGAGCGACCAAATTTTGTAAGCGTCTATAAACAAAAAATATGTCTGTCTAGTAGAAGTTTAAAAGTTCAACAGTTGCTGCCTTGAATTTTGCAACAAGCATTATATATTCAATCCCCATTTGTTCATTGCGCAGCAAAGTAGTGCATGGAAATTCATGCGCATTGTATGTGTCAAAAATGCATAGTAATGTTTTAAAAACACGTTATTAATAAGAAAACTAAAAAAGATAGACAATTCATTCGAAATATTTTAAAAAAGAAACAAAATGCTGACACTTTTGACAAAACGTGGCTCTTTGTGTAACTATTTGGTAAGGCGGAAGCTTTACCTTGACGCTGTTTGGTTTTTAGTTTACTTTTAAAGTTGTGCTATTTATAGTAATATTGGCGAATTCCCTGCCTATAGCCAGGACTCTGCTTTCAGCAGAGCCGCTCTAATAATAATAAGACAAATAATTGGACGGTTCAGTTTACATGAAACTTATATTCAAGCTCAGTGCTCAATCCCTACTTAAAGGCGTGACAAACACAATGGAATAAAATTTTTTACCCAAAACTTCAATAAAAAATATCTGATTTGACTAGAAATATTTCAAACGTCAATGCACACCTGAAAGCTTTTTACCCCAAACTACTGCCATATTAGAAGTCGATTTCTGTTGTTCTGCTCATCGCTACACAATCTCTATCCAATGGCATGTACATCAAAGGCCAAAAGCACTATTTATGCTTCAATACATTAAGGTATATCATTCACCCAAACACAATACACTGTTTGGAAAATTAGAATATGCATGCCTTAAACAAAAATAATCTAACAACCACTGCAGTCGTAAAAAATATCGTTCAAAATCCATGCACACATATTTAAAAATTCTAAATCACTGAAACATTTCCTTATTTGTTCTACTGTTAAACTGTAGCAGATTGTGCAGTGACAGCATAGACTTTAGAGAAGTTAGTTTTTTTTTTTAAGAAACTGATAAAATGGAACAATTGCATATTTTCATTCAGTGTTTATTCTGGTTGTGTTTGCATTGTAAAAATGAGACGTTTAATTTCCTTTGCTAATTCATGTGTCAAGAGCACAAATGTAAACGTCATCACACGATTTGAGTATATATACTATTGTTAGATATATAACAACGTTCAAACTTATAAAACCAATTTGATATTTACCAGTGAATAATTATTTAGTTTAATCATTTTTATTCATATAAAAGGAAATAGAAAGTTTTTGGCACATTATTTATAAGTTGCAAAAGCTAAAATAGATTTTATCAGAAATCTTGACAAGCATGGAAAAAAGGGATTTTAGCTATGATTATTTATAACTTTGCTAAAAAGGGGACCTGATGCCTATGATAATACAGATTCATAGGAAATTCTATATAGAAATAAACTATTTTATATTCTTTGTTATTTTATATTTAGTGATCTTTATTCACTTTTGCAAAAATATAATTTATAATACTACATTGTGTTGTTCTATCACTTAGAAGATCAAGCAACCTGAATGACCTTATTAAAAACGAACCGATACTGTGTTGGCTGGCACATATATATACCACCTGGCAGTTGAGGTGATATCAAAGCAAGATGATGACACAATGGTTTTATGAATTAATGTCGGCTCTAACCAATAGCTCGACTGTAACTTCTTTGACCAATATATATACCCCAGTGGCAGTTGTGGTGATATCAAAAACAATATACATGTAATGACAAAATGATATTAAGAATTCATATCAGCTTTTATAAAAAGCTCTAATTATCTGAGGTATGAGAATGTACGAGTCAAATAGTGCAAATGGGAGAATTCAAATGATGAATTGGACCAGCATGGGAAGGGAATACCTGTTGCAGACAACAACTTTTAGCATAATTCTGGCAAGATTTAAAGTATGACCTTGGAACATGGTTCAAGGTCACTGTACACCATTTATCAAAAGACACTTAATGAGTGGAATTTGACTGAAATGTGGACACTGTTTCAAAAACTGATCATATACTGAAATAATAATCACTATAGATCTACCACTGAGCAAGGCTTTTATTTATTTAGTTATTCAATAAGTTTGATATTACTAGATATTTAGCATGTTCAGCAGAGTAAGTGCTCGTGAGCACATTGCCACATGCCAAAGTTTACTATTCCTGCAACACAAGTTTATGAGAGCGCAAGTGAGCACTGGCTCTGCTGAACATACCGCTGAGGAATTCAATTAAAAATCAGATAAAAAATGCATTGTGTGTCCCACTTACACACAATCACTACGCTTTGTAATGTACTGTGAATTACAAAATTAATTATTCTACTTGAAATAAAGCTTTTTTAAGCTGTTTTTTTCTTTTTTGGATAATGAACAAGGTAACCTACACTGATGCAAAGAGGGAAATTCAGGTAGACAAAGAAAGTTAAATAGGCAATTCGAAATCATGCGATTGAACATGAATGACATGTTAAAGATAATCAGTTCTGTACATGTTGGTGGCCCCGCAATCTAATTAAAATTAGATGTTAGATCCGCTCGCTTACTTGCTACACAAACGTTTGTGTAGCGAGTAAGTGAGCGGATCTAACATCTAATTTTAATTAGATTGGTGGCCCTGAAGCCTGAATCCAGTATCGTTAATTTTTCTCAATACAATTTAATTTCATTAACCATGTTAAATGGTATATATTGTTGTGTTTGTTTATACAAGTTGGGACCTGTTTCTGAAATAGGATATAATAGCTTGTTTGTTATTACGAAAAGGTTATAAATGTAAAATGCAAAAAAAAAAGATTTTCTCATTATTTCAAAAATATGGTAAATCCCCATTTAAAATAAAAGAAATGTTATAACTTTTGGTAAACCACTTTTATCTGTTATCATATTTAACAGATATTGATCAGTCATTTTATCTCATACGTGTGGTGTATATATATTACTCGTGATAAACCTTTCTTATATCAAACTGGTGATTCTTTATCAAATACCTCCGGTCTGAACTATTTTTGACACTGTGAGCCCCTCCCTTCAACGACCTATTTTCGAAGATTTGCTATAGTACTTTCTACATAACTTTACTATATCTACTACAGAACTTGATATAAAATGGTCTTTGTCAAAGATTTAAATTACAAATATGAAAGAAAACACATAACTGCGTAGCATAAGCGTCGGAACGGGGGGGGGGGGGGGGGGGGGGGCTTGTTATGCAAAGTTCTACATCACAGTAACCAAAATACCCCTCTTCTTGTCTGTCAAGATTTTTGATAAGTTTAGCCCCCTTCCAACTTTCAATTTGCTTTGTGTAGTTTATAAAACAGCAATTACGTTAACTATCAATGAGTTCATACTGACAATGAGATGAACACAGAGCTCTCTGGGTGTTTTTATACAAAAGATCTTACAGGGAACATTGTTTCACAAGACTTTTTTTCCACCACCAGTAAGCATCCCTGTTCACTATATTTATTTCGAATCATTAGGCTAGTGTTTGCTTTATAAAACATCAACAATTACTGATTGTTGTTAGAGACGATTCAAACTCATGAGCATTTGCAACTTTGTGTATGTCAACAAACTTGATTTTTCAAGTCCTCTGATCAGTATTTCCATTTAATCAAGTAAATAAGCTGTTAAATAATTATCTAGAGCTAAAAAAATTATTTCAAGGTTAATTTCAGTGAAACTTTACATTAAAACAGTTAAATTAATCTCACAAATGATGCACTAAACTGTATTGCACAAGGTCACAATAACTGCAAAACAACGTTGCATCATTGTTTTTAATCTTTAAAAAATTCAATTCGGGTCATATAAGGGATTGTCTCAAAAGCTTCATAATACAAATCAAATTTTATGAGATAAATTGAACATCTATAATTGTGTGATTTTATATTTGCTATATCCAACTCGTTGAAATGGATTCGCTGGGCAAGCCTCAGGAATATATACACCATTTCAACTTGTTGGATATAGCAAATATAAAATCACACTATATAGACATCCTCTATATATCCAATGAGTATATCCAATCAGTATATTATAGTCCAAAAATTCTTGGGGTTAGAATTTACAAGCCGTAGATTTATACGAACCTAATCAACATTTTTTCATTTGTTGTTCTTTAAATTTATATCTCAATAGGGCTATTATATACCAAAAATACCATTATATTCCATTTCGACGATTGGCGCAACCTGTTATACAGAATAAATCACTGGTTGATTAGTCTAACTAAAAAGGAAAAAACCCAGAGGAAATTCGAATGTTACAACTCTACATCATTTACTTCCAGTTAAACATTTCGTCATTAATCTCTGATATTATTTCTACATGTACCATGTATGCATTTTGAATATAAAAGCAATGTACATTGCTTTTGTATTCAAAATACGTACATGCACATGGACCACTATAGATAATCAAAATGGCGTATGATCACGATCGAAATATTTTCGCACTTACATCAGTAGGCTTACAGTGGGCTCGATCTCCAAGTATGAACTTAGTTTACTATATGTATATATAGTATGATAATGATATGCTATCAACACACGCCCTCCAATATTGACAATGTACCAAATCAAACTTAGAACACCATGAAAAACTTTGTTTTCAACTTCTTGCGCCCCAGCAATGGCTTCTTTATGTAATGTTTACATCAGGTCATCTGATCTACACGTCATGACGCGGCATCCATATAAAGAATTCTAAGGCCTAATTATAGATTCATGACATCACTCTGATCATTGAAATTATTTCGTACAATATTTATTCGTCTTGGAACGCGTAATAAAAAATAGCATAAATCGTTATATTGAAATTAATGTTAAAACGGACTTGGTCACTGTGGGTCCAAATTGGGATCATGAGAATACTGAGTATACCGTGTGTACCAAAACAGACACGCAAGGGGGGGGGGGGGGGGGGGTTGCAGCAGACACATATAAAAAATGGAAATATTTATGCATTTTGCCCCCCCCCCCCCGCCCCCCACAACCTCTTCCACTTTTGTCGGAGTAGGTAATAATAAGGAATTATAACCAGAGGCGGATCCAACAATTTGGAAAAGGGGGGGGGGGGGTTCCAATTGATGAACATCAATGCGTACAAAAAATTTTATTTGTCAATAAACAAGGCCTTTTGAACGTTCTCCGTGCGTAGATTTAATAAACAGTTATTTCGTCAATATCTATTTCATATCTTTTTTAATATCAGAGTTTTGGTTTAGGTATTAAAGAAGATTTGCATAATTTCTAGCCTTAAAGAAACCCAAGTCTACAGCAATGAGAACGTGCGTCTGTGCTTAATAGAAAGAAACACTAAGAAACAAAAAATAATTCAGACTAATTACGACAAGCTATAATTATAAAAAGGAATTTTTTGGGTATTTTTTTTTAATGTTTTTGATGTGTAAATTCTGAACTATTTATCGATTTTGATTTCTATCGATTGCCTTCTTAAAGAAAGGTCTAAATGATAGGATATGACAAAAATTAAATTGGGAAAGTTTATTTGCTGAATAGATGGAACATGTGTAATTCAATTGTTGTGGGAAGTCTTTTTTTTTGCTTGTCAAGATTTTTTGGATGAGTCTGCCCCCCCCCCCCCCCCCCCACATATCAAAAACGATGCTTCGTGCCTGAAAAGTAAAACGAATATTTGTACTTGAACACCGTTTTACTCGAGGGCATATCAGTTCAAATTGTATGTTTTCTCATGGAAGTGAACACTGGATGCTGAAGGGGAGTACTTTTTTCGATAAAAAAAATTGTTAAGGATTTTCATATCAGAAATACTTGTAAATTACGATACGTTGTGAGAAAATCTTTAGATAAGCAATTCTAAAAGCATATATTTGAGATACAGTATTTATATTATAAATGGAAAAGATTGCCTTTAAATATGCATTAGAAGTTTTCAAAAAAGTTCATATGTCCCAGGGAAAGGGGGGGATCCGACCCCGGAACCCCCCCCCCCCCCCCCCGGATCCGCCAATGATAACTGAATTGAAATGAAGTTACAATTGGCTTTTTCTCTCATGATTTTGAGAAGTGATATACATACACATGCACAAGATCGAACAAAACACTGAAAGATGAAGTTACAATTGGCTTTTTCTCTCATGATTTTGAGAAGTGATATACATGCACATGCACAAGATCGAACAAAACACTGAAATTTTTACTGAAATATGCACGTTCCGTTTAGAAATTTAGATCAGCAGCATAAATTAAAATTCATTCCTTGCAAGATAGCCTAATTGATATATACATGTGCATGCATGGTTTCATTGAATAAATTTGTTTAGTCAAGCAAGCTTTCTGGAGAGATATTACTAAATTGCATACAATATGTGTTTCAATTATTCGAGTGCGCGTGCAATGCATATGCAGAAGAACAGTCAATTTTAAAATTTCATATGTATATTGAATAAATAATCCCTGATTCCGCTGATAAACTCCCACCGTGTTAACGGGCATCGATTAATTTTATTGATCCCGCGGCTACCTCATATAACATTGTAGGTAATTATATTCAGTAAATCTAAATCGACAAAATATTCATCTTGGGCCTGACAGATCGGTTACAATTTTTAAATAGACATTTCGGATATCAACTTGGATAGAATATGGTCACACCAAAACAGATGGAGATTTTATTGAAAAAATTTTACATCATAAGAATGGCTCTGCAATTGAGTTTTAACAATTCCTAACTTTTCATTTTCACACTTAAACCCAATGTTAATTTTTTGCTGTGTTCCTGTTCTCTTTGTAATTTTCTCAATGGGTCCCTTGGCTTTAAGATAACAGGGGCCACTGATGATGCCTTTCTGGAAAAGCTCAGACACCACAGCGGCGTCCGATCTCTTTAGGTATGTGGCCTTGTGCCACATCTCCCTGTCGTGGTAGATGGCCACTGCCTTTGGGTCCCACTTATTGGTTTGCTCTACATGGGGAGCAGAACATCGGAATACATGTATCTATGGGTAGTTCTCTTCCCCTGTGATGGGGCATTCCAACAGCAAATAGATTTTTTACGACAATGTTTTTCATTCTATTAATTAAGAAGTGTTCAATATTTTAATATTTAAATTAAACGAATTTATGCATTGAAGTTCTCGTCATTTTAATATATTATTTTCTGATTTAGCTATAATTACTTTTCTAGTGTTATTTTCCATTGTCCAAGCCACGCTCTGGAAGCTATATACTATAGCATAATTTTTTCAAAAATATATTATGGATTTGTTAATTAATTTACAATTTGCAAATTAAAACTCTGTAAAACAACAATAAAAAATACTACCGACTTAGTATACTGCAGTATGCTACAAAATCCATCTTTGGAATAGATGCATCTCAAGTCGAACACTGTTTGACTTGCGGTCATTTTAGGTGTTCCACTTCAGATCATATCAATTATGTTTTAAAAATGACCTTTGGGTGATTTATATGAAAAAAAAATATCTAAAACAATGGGAAATCAACTTTTTAAATAGCCCTATATTATGTGGATAATTTTCTTTTTATGTTTTGAATCATTTTGCTGAAATACCAAAGTTTGAAATTCTGGAACGACATCGGTGCACTAAAATAAAATAAGAAACGTAGCTCAGTTACCTTGAAATTTCCCGGCACCTTGTACTCGTGATCAGAAGAGTGCAGTCAACGGAAGATAACTCTAACGTATTGTAAATAGAAAAACAAAGACGACAAAAAGGAGTTATCTATCTTTTATTGTTTATATAGTACTATTAAACCTCGTAATAAATAGCGTTCGACTTTCGATCACGTTCGACCTCCTATCACTTTACCCTAACACTTTAAAATCCCTTATCTTGAACGCTATTTAAATATTCATTTTCAACTCAAAATACTTTCTAATCCCTATTTAATGTAATCTACTCAATCTCTCCCTCTTTCTCTCTCTCTCATTAAAAAAATCATAGAAAGACTTCTAAAACTGTGTTAGTCAAAACTTTTTTTCACAGATTACTGATACATAAGATGTTTTGAATAACTTTGTTGGAGTATGTAGTGTAAATGCATTAAATTCTCAGCATCAAAATGTCACAAACAGACACAGGTTCATGTTTGTATTTTCTTTAAACTCACACGACTGAAAAATGTTGTATTGTATTCATTGCTGGCAGTTTTTTTTTCTATATTTTACGCACTATACTATTTCAATCAGTTCTAAATAAAAGGTTAGATATATCTTTTACTAAAACAATTGAAAGAAAATTTTTTTTTACAGAACGTAGACACACATGAAGCCTTTGTCAATATAAATGGATTTATGGAGGGTATCGTGTTCAAAAACCAGACTTGCAAACTTGTAAATCCGAATATGCAATCGCGTATAACCTATAAAACTCGAGCATAAACACTTTAGAGTTGACCCCGCAGGCCTTCAATCTAATTTTTCTAACAGGTGCCCAATTGCAGCTGTAAAATGCTGTTTGTCATTTACATGTAACCTGCCACTATAATACACACTTTTATTGTAGGCTCTGCATTTGTATCTCCGTTTTATGAAATAGCACGGTTGACATGTTACAAACCAACAAATATAAAGTCTACAAGTTTGTAAAATTTTGACATGACTATACATATATGGAAACAGTGACGTCACCGATAGAAAAGGCATGCCGTAATCGCCGGAATGGGGACGGAATAATCTCTCTCTCTCTCTCTCTCTCTCTCTCTCTCTCTCTCTCTCTTAGGTAAACCTTTAATCTTATTATCTCTGGATAACAACCTTACTTAGGAAGTATGATTTTTTTTTTCGGAAAAATAAATATGAGCTTGGTGTATATTTTATTAAGAGAATGTATAAAAGATGCGGGTGAAAAATTCGATCGACTTCAAATACATGTATCATCTTAGAACTGGACAAAAATACATAAAATGACTTTCTTTGAATATACATGCAAATAGATATACACTCACTTTTATTAGAATACATGCAACAAATTGTTAAAGTCTAGAACTCCTGCAGCTGAATAAAGATAATATCTCCAAAAGCATCCTTATCGCTGCCACAAAGTTGGGACAAGAACCCTCCACCCCCGAACAAAACATTACACGGGGTCGGCCAGTTATTCAATTAAATAATTGAATTGCAAAGTTATTCATAAATAAAACAAACTACTAGTATATTTAAAGACATTGGTTTTGAAATTTTGATCAATATGAGACATAAGAGGCGACACCCCCCTCTAAAGAAATGAATAAATATTCCAAAGATAAGGTTAACTGTCGTGAAATCAAAATGTATATCAATACTTTTTTTAAATGATTCATTTTGCATTGTCGGCAATATATAGGGGGAAATCCAATTATGCAGGCGAAAACTGGCAATTTTATTTATTTCAGGCAATTAGCAGTATTACGGGATATGAGTATGACGTCCTGAATCTCGGTTTAACTAGTGAAGTTGGTTAATTGATAAAACATTTCCAGAGAGCTATCATATTACAGCTTTACATTTGAACATGTACTGTTTGCCATAAAGCAGCTACTTAATTTTGTCAAAATTATCGTCACTACATTATATATTTTAAATTTTTTTTAATTAAAACTCTACCAGTTCATAAACGGTTAAATTCACCTGACCCACTCCGTTCCTTAATTTCAGATATCCAATTTCCGTGGAAAAAACATAGTTACAAGAACGTAAACATACTAGCATACCTTTACTTTTTCTTTAAAAAAATTAATTTTCAAACAAGTCTTTCTGCTTTAATTAATTATCATAAAACATCTTTTTACAAGAGTTTTAGTTGTTTTATTATTTATCTTGCACCTGCACATTAATATCATTTTAATAATTTACAAAAGTATAAATACAAGTATAGTTACATACATTTTTCCGCGAAGAAATACCAAATCTTTGCAAGCCGTTTAATTCTAACTGATTTCAGATTAATAACAAAGATAAAAGCTGTCAATGTTATAGCAAACCGGGTTTTCTTTTGTGTGAACAGTATCAATAATTCATTTCTCAATCCTGAATTGAGAAAAACTACCTACCTAGAGAAATGGGGTACTCTATATGCAATATTTTTGCCAAAAATGACTAAGTTGAACAGCTGGATTTTTTCCGTATAAATTATCAGAAATCAAATTCTAGCAATTTGCATACCCCTGCTGTATGTATAATTGATCTGCAAAAGAACAACTACCTATCTTGAAAATTGTACGAGTAGTTATCGATACAATAAATGTTCCCTTTTAGCAGCCACCCGCCCGCCCGCCATTTTCACTATTTCAATAACCGGATTTTTCCTTTGGAAAAGCCGGTTAAACATTGAACTACATGGGACCTCACGGGGGTCTCAGAACCCCATGTCGCTCAAAATATATTTACCCCATAAGAAATCTCTTGACCCGTCTCATTTTTAGAAAAGATCGAGTACGCAATTACTTATATTTTGAATTCCAGTTTAAATAACATGTCAAATTACATTTATTCCAGAGAAATAAGATATTAGGCAATTCTTAGCGCATTCGTCACATCGGCAACGATTATTATATAAATGTAGATGAACCTCTTCCTGATTGGTCCAGTTTCAATCATACATCCATATTTTTCCTGAAAATAATACCGGTATTTTCTATAGTAAAAGTGTCGTTCATTAAAAGCTTATTGCAACACTTTAGTTGAATATTATGTTTATTTTTTCGTCCATCCCGGCAATTACGGCATGCCTTTTCCCCGCAGCATGGCAGTTGCCATATAAGGTCATGTCAAAATTCGACAAACTTGTAGACTTTACATCATGTCAGATGTGCTATTGCCAATTCTGAAGATACAAATGCAGAAACTACGGATTGAAAGTGTGCAAAGTTAAAGGTTTAATTAACTCATGAAAACAGTAAAGCTGCATAATACGAAGGAACTGACTCAAATCTGATGTGTTTATACCAGAGTTTTATAAGTTACACGATCAGAATTACACACTTTTATACTCAGGCTCATACACCAACACGACTGCATATTCAAATGTCTGGATTTTGAACACGATTACCCTTCGTATGAATCACTTGTCCAATAGCGCGTTATCATCACTGACAGGTTATGTACAGTAAGTTGTATATTCAACGTGGTAAGTGTAAAACGTTTGCACAATCAAACTATTTTATGGCATAGACAAGATAACAAAGAACACCCGTTGTTTTCACAATAAAACTATTTTATGATTTTATGACATAGACGTGATCAGAGAAGAACACCCCTTTCAACGACAGCCATTAAGTACTATCTTTCGTTTTTGAATACGACGCTGAACAGCATAACTTCGTACATGTAAATTAAGTTTTAATCTTTATTTTTAATTACACTTAAATGTATCGTTAACATCCGTATTCTTTGTGTTTGCTGCCAAATATACAAAACAGAAACCCGTGTATGCATAACAGCAAGACGCTAATCTTGTGTATTAGAAAACAGCAGACCACTAACTTGTCCAGCTGCGATCGATCGATTTCCTCGGCCGCAGCCGAGGCAGCGGATAGGTCAAAGTACACATACACAACTCTGAACCCAGCTAGATTTTAAATGCTGTGCACTATAATGACCCAAATGCATTGTTTAGAAGTAATTCCTTCATCCGTAATGTGTTTCACTAGAAGAATTAGAATGTTCATACACTTTCCATATGAAAGCTTGTATACACTGCATGTCTAAGGTAGCCTAAAGTCAGTTATACACACAAAGACCCCGTTTACTCTGAAAATAAAAACAGATGTACATGGTAACAAGTCTAGTCTTTTACACTCATATTACGCATTACCCTATTTTATGACAGAGACACGGTGAAAAAGAACACTCTATTCAATGACAATCATCATGATCATACTACATATGTATATCGGTTTTGAATTACGAGGCTGACACAGCGTAACTTTGTACGTGGAGATTAAGGTTTAAGCTTTATTTCTTATAACACTTTAATATACCGTTAAAATCGGAATTCTTTATGTTTGCAGCTAAATAAATAATCCCGCGTTTGCATTACAGCAAGAAGCAAATCTTCTGTATTGAATAACAGCAGACCGCTCTCTAGTCCAGGCGCGACCTACTTCCTCGGCCGCGGGCAATGGATCGATACGTTATTATTCACATACACAGCTCGGAATCAAGCTAGATTTTAAATGCGACTCAAATGCATTACATAGAAGCAGTTGTTTTATCCATTATGTGTTTCACTAGAAAAGAATTATATTGTTTAAACACTTTCATTGTGTAACTTGGTACACTGTCTATGGAAACTTTATGTCAGTTATACGCACAAATAACTCGTTAAGTTGGCAAATGAAAACAAAACCATGGTAACATGATTCGCTTTTTACACACAAATTACGCAATACCCGAACAAAATTTTATTGTTACGACATTAATAAGATCATAATAAACAACTTTTGCAGCGACAGTGATATCGAAATCGTAACCGCTTTTGAGTTATAAAGTGAAAACTTTAAAGGGTTCTAGGCCCCTAATTTGAGGGGCCAGCCCCCATTTTTAGGTGTCAAACGAAAGATCTTGAAAATACAATTTTTTTTTCTTCTACATGTCTTAACAAAATATTTGTAAGAAAAAAGATAATCTAAGAAAACCATGCAAAATCACAACGCTTTTTTTATCTCATTTTTCGAGCCCTACCGAGCTTTAGCGCCTTTAATGCCAGAAAATTGTTAATGCCTTATTACATATCTACAATCTTTTGTCTATCACTCCTGAAATTTTGAACTTAATATCTTTTGTAGTTTTTGATAACTCTCTTGGACAAGCCGACACTCTGAAAATCAAGAAAACGTCGATATTTCAAAAACGGAAATGACGTCATCAACCAAAAAAATTTCCGATCAAGTTTAAACTAATGTCCATAAGATCTGAAAATTTTATTGAAATCGATCAAACAGTTTCCGAGTAATAGCTGACACAAAATCGGTAAGAAAAAAAAAGGAGAAGAATGAGAAAAAAAAACCGAAGAAAAACAATAAGGTCTTCCGTTGGAAACGGAAGACCTTAATAAAAAGAAACAATAGAAAAACAAAAGGGTCTTCCGTTGAAAACGGAAGACCCTAATAAGAATATGAACTAGAGCAAAGCTCGTTGCAAAGCAACGAGTGGGTTTTCCGCTTATGTCGAAAGCAACGCTAGAAGTACGTTTAAGAAGCAGAGTTCTTATCTAGTAACAAAGAAACGTAAGTACAAAAAGATAAAAAAAAAAATCGAATGATTCTTGGTACAACTTAACATGATCCGAAAGATCCGAATGTTTTTAAGTACGACTTAACCAAAAACCCATTACCATTTCAAGAACGACTTAACAAAAAAAACAATGTGTTTAAGTACGACTTAACAAATTTGACTTCATTTTAAGTACAAGTTTACTTTACCTTGATCTAACATCTTTTTTCTTAACCCAGAATGCAAAATTAAAATTTTTGTAAAAAATCAATTTTGTTTAAAACATAATTCTGAGCAACTTTTCCTCTTCATTGCTTTTCAAAAGGTTGACCTTTCGTACTGTGTGCTCGTTGCGTCATTAATTGTCAGAAACTTATCGATGTAAAGTTTACTTTACTGTACTTCTGTGAATATTTTCTATGTAAAATTACTATGAACCTGACAACATTGAAATGGTGAACATTTCAAAGGGCCCCGCTTATGTTATTTCAGAGAATTCTGCTTTGAACTTGACCTATAACTTGAAATTTTTCCAGCTGGCATAGAACTTTTAATTCAATTTCATTCCCCCTAACATACATGCATTTTTGTTCAAACTGATCAAGATTAAGAATATTTGGAAAATAATCTACTATCTAAAACTAATTTTAAAAAGATCTGCTATGACCTTCACATTGACAGACTTGGTTCAAGGTCACTGCACGCCATTAACCAATAAACTCTGTAAAGGTAAAATATTAGCCAAATAGGGGCTAAAAGGAGAGTATATCTATGCTCTTAAAATATGGATTTTTGTGTGATCTGATATGACCTTGACTCTTCATCTACAAATATCATTCGAGGTCATTGCATATATTTTGAACAAAGGCATCATGTGGGTGAAGTATGAGGCTGAATGGAGCAAAGGGAGAGAAGATATACTCCGGACAAGGATTTTTAAAAATATAATTCTGGTATGACCTTCACAGTTTCTTTTCACTGAAAATAGGTTTAAGGTCACTACACACCCTTTCACCCTTTACTCAAAAGCTCTGCTTATGTGAAGTCTGAGCCAAATAGGGGTTAGAAGAAATTATATATGCTCTTAAAAAAACATTTTTGCACGATCCGATATGATCTTCACCCGTTACCTAGAAATTTCATGCAAGGTCACTGCACATCGTTTAACCATAGAGACACTCTGTGAGTATTAGCCAGATTGGACCAAAGGGAAAAAAGATATGCCCCAGACAAGGATTTTATATATATAATTCTGCTATGACCTTAACCTTATACCTAAAAACATGGTTCAAGGTCACTGCACATCCTTCAACCAAAGGAACCCTGTGGATGAGGTATGAGCCAGATTGGGCCAAGGGAAGAGAAGTTATGCTCCTGTCAAGCCATCTCGGATGGACAGACGGACAGATTGATCACTAGAAGGCGCCCGCATAAACATGCCTTTTTATCTAATTTAAAATAGTATCCATGCTATCTGCCCATGGTGAATAGTCATCAAAACCATTCATCAGCAGAATTTGATTTCCCTCCTTTTTAAGGTGGTATGGGACATCTGTCGGTATTAATGTGGATTAAAGTACTATATAATTGAAAACTTTTCACCGGTTTAGAATTTTCAAATTTTACAATATTTAACCAAAAAATAGCTTTTAAAAATATTTGAAAAGGTAAAAATTGTAAAAACCCCAGCGGGATTCGAACTCATGACTTACAGGTTCCTAGTAAACCCTCTAACCCACTGTGCTAAGGAGTTAGGTGACCATTTTTGAAAAGAAACTACATGTAATTATATAATTACACTTTATTTTATTGTTTTTTATCGATAAACAATACGTCACAACATGGAAGTGTCCCATATCACCTTAAACTCGGAACACCTCTGACCTAATAAGATCGCCGCATTAAATACAAAGTTTGATTTAACTCTAATTTGTTTATCATCAAGAAATTCTGCATCGCTGACAAATAAAGTTTTCTTCTGTATGATGAAATACCAATTAACTGACTATTCCGACAATAGCAAGTTTATTGTCCCATTCCACAGCAACTATTTCCCTTGGCTTTGCCTCATTAAATAGTTACTGTCTTGGGGGACAATTAACTTGCTATTGTCCTCATACCCAGTAAATACTAAATAGGCATATAATATCCCATCCACCTACATTTCATGTTATATAACCTCCCGTTTGTAACCTTCAATTTCACTGTAAAGTCAACATATCTGTCATAGCCGAAAGTTTCACAATTTATTTCTGCTTCTCATGTACTTAAAATTAGGGGCCTTAATATTGCTTACCAATTCCAACAAGAGACATCCCTCTAACTATTGATAATCATTAAAATTCATTTCATGAATCTACGCAACAATGATAAACCTTCAAGTACAGTCACTCCCAATTTTACAAAAATTTTGACGGTACTTTATCCGAAACTGTTCCTTGTACCTTTAACTTAGTACACTAACATTTTTATGAAAAGACGGTTTGTCTTAGAATAAGAAAGCTAATGCAATTCTGAGAAAAAGAATACCACATATTGCCAATTCCATTGAGGTTTAATAAAAAAATATGGCCATTTAAGTGAACCCACCATTTCCAATTTCCTTTAGTAAAGATTTACAGGGTTCTCCATAGTAAAACATCTTTACCTGACCTTTTAGAGGTCAACTTTTGTTCAACCACCTTTAAAAAGAAACCTTATTCAATACAACATATGCCTACATGATATAATCATGATAAAAGCTTCACATCACTTAGAAATACCCTTACATGTATACCCCCACCCCCAATCTTTTGATTTTCATAAAAAGTCATGGTTTGAAATGTTTTAACTAATTTTATGAAACGTGTGGCAATTTCCTTGAGTAATTTCTCACACATATTTGAAAACAATTATCAATGATTCTAAAATTTGATCTTTATTTGTTTATTGTATGATTTGTACCATTTTAATTAACAAATAGACAGCTGTCCTGCTTGTGATTTCTTGTTTTCATGAAAAAAGTAAGCTTACAATCATATTTAGTGAATATCTAATCTATTCTGATTTCTAGTCTCCTTCTAACCATGCTAAAACAGTAAGTTACAACCTACAAGTTAGACATCTGCCTTAAATTAGAATTAAATTCAAACACACCCAGGTAGCTGGAGACAGAGTTGATTTCAATGAGAAATGTTCAAATTTGACATGTTTTTCTACTTTTTTATGCATATATACCTTAGAAAGGTAGAAATAGGTTGTTTCTTGTTCATTTCAAAAGTAATTATCATAGCAGATGTTATTTCAAAGTCAAACGTACATTTACATATCCTACATGTAATCTTAATGCAGACAATTAAATAGAGGGGGGGGGTCAATTATGTAAACACATCTAAATATCTTTATGAAATAAAAAATAAAGGAAACATAATTGTATACTTTTATTGAAAAACAAATTTTCACAGCAATTATGAATTTCTTTAAACAGCCTTAATTTTGTTTTCATAATTTCTTATCAAACACAAACAACAACATGGCATGATGCTTTCTTCAAATTCCATTATTGTTCATGCATTATCGGATTTAATTTGTATTACCGGTAAATAGTCTGTAGAACACAAGGAATATGCATGTGGATAGAGGTGACAGGTTAATCTCAGGAGCTGACCCAAAAGAATCAACAGGTACCGGTAAAAGCCATGTGGTAACAAGAGTCCGTTTGAGCTGAAATAAATAAAAAAAAATAATTAGCTGTGTTTACATACATGTACCAGTAATAGCTGTGTTTACATTAACATATGCATAGTATTTCTGTAAAAAATACACTGACCATGCAGTGTAATAAGTATGACATATCCCAATACATGACATGACATTTAGGCAGTACAAGATCAAAAATTTGCATATCAAGTCATAATATAATATTAAAAAAATTTCATAGGTATAAACACTTATCAAATTGAGAAAGAGAGAGAGTTTGAGAGAGAGAGAGAGTTTATTACCGTACTTGTAGTGCAACAGTCAATATTTCAATTCGTAAATTACAAACGAATATTACCCACCGAACAGCGTCAAAGTACATGTACTGGTATTAGCTTCTGGTATACCATTTTTTATCAATTCTACTGTGTTTTTTTTTTTGCAAATAAATTTAGCGAGGGTTTTTGTTTATTTTCTTATAAATTACATGTTTTTAAAACAATACTACGTGTAATAAGCATAAAACATGTATGAGTAAACTTAATGAAGAATTTTTAATAGATTATTTTTCACAGAATGTGGTACATTACATGTATGTCAATCTTTATAAAACTAGCGTATATTTCGTGCGCCATAAATTGCAAGTTTTTTTGTAAATATCATTTACTTGCATGATAGGTATATATGGGCTAACCAAAATTTTCTTCATTAAGCTACAGCGGTATGTACTACATATATATTTTGTCACAAGTATACATTTAAAAAAAATACCCAAATTCCAACAGTTTAAATAAACTCAACCCATTCTCTGATAAGTTCATTGTGCAAACACAAGATGGACTGATTCAGAGCAAGAAATGATAATTTAAAAAAAAAACAAAAAAATGTAATATCAGAAAAAACTTTTTATTAAATTAAAAAAAAAAACACTTAACACTCTACATGCTACTTTTCACCGGAGACAGAATATTTACATCAACAACCGTGAAAATCAACAATCATCATAACCCTCACACACATACACTCCAAAATACAATGTGAATGTAAAAAACCTCTCATAATAACAAAAAAAAACTATCTACTTTACAATACAGCAAATCTCTCTTCTTGTAAAGATACAATATAGTCTCAAAAAAACTGTAATTTGCTTTCCCCTCCATATATAAAAGGAAAAAGAAAAGAATAGTAATAGCGCCTACTTTTTCAAAAAATTAAAAAAAAAAAAAAGAAAAGAAAAACTGAAAAATTCAAAAACATACTCAATTTTTTTTCAAAAAATGCACTCTCATCAGAGGGTAAAAAACAAGATTATCTACCTTGTTCCCATACAAAAAAAACTAAAAATAGCTCTTTCGTAGATCCTACATGTATGTAGTTTATTTTTATTTATTTTTTGTTTAAAGATATATGCTATTTAAACTTATCTTTGAAAAATAAAAGAAAACACCCATTTTCATAAAATATTATAAAACATCTCACATCTTTACAACCCATAAGCAAGTTGTATTACAAATTTTTAAGTAATTTCAAAAAATAATACAAAATCTTAATTCTCCTTGATGTAAAATATAAACTTGAATACTGATCACAAATAACTACAGAAAATGTTTTAAGGTCACAGTTTTTTCTTTTGTATTTTTTACAATCTCATAAGTAAAAAACACCAGCTTTTTTGATTAGCCTATATGGTTCAGCTAAGCAGATGAGGATGAACAAATTATGTCTGGAGTTAATACTTTTCAAAAAATTATAACACTTAGATTCTTCAAAATAAAATATATATACTGCTGCTTTTCAAAAAAAAAGTAAAAGCTAATTTTATATTTTTTTCTCAAGAAAAGCAATTTTTTTTTTAGAAATCACTGGTATTCCTGTATGTCTTCACAAATGTTAATAAAAATTATAAACTCTGTTGAAAAATTTGTTAAATTGTTATACTGATAAAATTGATAGTTTTTCATTTTGAGCAGCACAGGTGTTTTTTTAAAAAAGTAAAGTACATTTACAACAAAGTATATAGTCAAAACTGACTTTTTTAATGCTGAAATAAATGATAAAATTTTTATCCGAGTATTGATAAGTAGAAAATCGTTTTACAAAAAAAAAAGAAAAAAAGAAAGCTACACATTTTTTGATTTCATGATGTAAAAAATAATGAAATTAGATTATAGTCAACTATTTACCTGAGACAGTTTTCTGAGTATTATAAAATGTTCTTGTAAGTATATATAAAATCAAAAAAATAAAACTGGCACAACATAATGTTAACTGTCAAAGTTATGATTTTTTAGATTACTAAAACAAAAAAAAAGTTTTTACAAACTTTTGCCTAGATGTAAAAGTACTTTACTTCTTAAAAAAACATTTTCACATTAATTTTAACTCCCTCGAACACTTTGTTCTGGTTCTCGAGGCAACTGGTTCCTCCACAGTAATGCTGCATTGTGGTGAAGGTGTCGTAGCCTGTGAATCAGGGGTGTGCTGAATCAACGGGATTTGGCTGATGTTAGGGTTGTTGGTAGGAGTTTCAGTGGAGGGTTGAGTGCTCGGAGGAGTGCTTGGAGGAGTGCTTGGAGAGTGCTTTTGTAGGAACTGCTTAAGCCATTTTTTTAGAAGAATCAATCCTACAGCCAGTGAAGTGGCTATGGCCCATGCTAAAAATCCTAAAATACATTTTAAAAATGAGTAAACCTTTTAAAAATTAAATACCGGTTGATTTCGTTAAATTCCCGATACAAAATATTTTTTTTTGTAATCTTAAATACTAAATTCATCCTCATCATTATCATTTTCAACATCATTTTTAAACATTGAATTTTTAAAACTCAAATTATCCATTGTTGTAGATTTTGGTTTATAAATATTCTTTTTAGTTTTCCTTTGCCGGAAACATGGTCTGCTTTGTTTCCTACACAATATTACCACAAAAATTAATATTACACAACATATAGTCAGAATAATGTTATCTATGGGATTACCCCAGGCTTTGTCTGATAGGGTCTCCCCTTCCTCATCTTTCGTTTGCAGAAGCAATCTTTTTAACTTCTCCAATGTTGATTCTGCAACAAATAAAAGTCAAAATTAATAAATGATACACATAAAGAACAGTTAATACATGGATGAGCTTTCAGTTCAGCTAACTTATAATATAGTCAAGCTAAAGTACCTTGAGATGTGGTGTTAGAGATGGACGTTACAGTTGTCAACATTGGTATGGTGTTCGAGAATGCTGTTGTTGTCTGTAGCATTAATGTGGTGCTAGAGGGCGTTGTTGTGGTGCTAGAGGGCGTTTCTGTGGTGCTAGAGGGCGTTTCTGTGGTGCTAGAGGGTGTTGTTGTGGTGCTAGAGGGTGTTGTTGTCTGCAGCATAGTTGTGGTGGTGTTAGACGTCATTGTTGTCAGCTTTGATACGGTGTCAGAGGATGTTGTTGTTGTCCGCATTAATGCGGTGCTAGAGGAAGTTGTTGTTGTTGTTGTTGTTAACGTTGCTGTGGTTGCTATAACGGAAAAATGGTTAATTTACTAATAATGTTCTCTTCTAATACTTGAACACTCAATCCATTCACATGTGTAACAAGTTGCACTATTTAAAATTTTCCAGCTATTGTCAATCTTAATTATTATGTCAGACCTAGAGTCATACATTTCCCTCTTAATTAATGACTAAAAACACAATAAAAACGCTCTAGTTATAATAAAATAAACAAAAGAGCTGGAATAATTTAAGTGTCCCTACTATTTACTACACATACTTCATAGTAAATTTGGTACAATTGTATTGGCTACTCGAAGTCATGTGACAATAACAACACGAGGTCTTAGTCACGTGATATTCATTCATAAAGATTTCCCGCTATAAGTCTGACCTAAATTTGAACAGCGGTGCTGATAAGAACATCGGTGCTATCCCCTCCCCCCAACTTCAACAGATAAGTGTGCAATCAGATGGGATATTATAATAAATCAAAACATTGATTTTACTCTCGACATTTATTCCCCCGCAAAAAATGAGCATCACAAAAACAGATTTTATCTCGTTGCACCAACACACTACTCAACTTGTCTTGAAAAAAACATCATGGGAAAGAAATAAAAACATAAATTAATAAAAGTATTTAAACTTACCACATGGTCCTGCAGAGTCCCGGATCGTGACAGTCCGCGGGTCTCCTACGATTTCAACTTTTGCCAGCGCACAGTTGCTGACAAACACCTCGCGAATGTCACTTGCATTCACACGCACTTCTCTGCATGGAATAAAACAAAGTTTCACCCCTCTTTCTGGCAAGGGGGTAGCTAGCAAAGATGCCACCAGGGCAAAAATAGCAAAGTTTAGAGAGACGCACATGGTTTTCGCGAATTTCGGCAACTGCAACTTGGGGTACATATGATATCCAGGGTTGCATGCGCGTGACATCTGATCGTCGGACATTGGCTAGTAAGACTAAGGTTAAGAGGTCGCCGGGCACATTATTCGAACACGGTGTTGACACATGATTGTTTTTAGACATGACAAATTTTGACCCGTTAAAATATATATGTTGAAGATGCCCAATTCTTTTGATTAGTATAAATAATCAAATCGGAGGGAAAGGGTGTCACTTCATGGTCCACAACAAGCATTAATACATTCATTATAATTACGCATTAATAAATAAATCAGTGTACCACAGTTTGATGCACACATAACATCAATTCAATCAAAAAAAATTCCAGGTAAACACATCTGTTTTTATGTATACTTGACGAAATAAAATACTCAGGGGGGTACCATGATAACAGTGAAAACAGTACCTTGTGTATTATTAGGTAGGGTTAATAGTAAAATAATTATCGTCGGGTACCTGTGTCAAACGTATATAACAAGGGTGGATCTAGAGTGGGTTGGGGGGGGGTATCGCCAGATAAAGCTTACACGTATAATATAGAGCTTTTTTCCAGTCTGCATTTTACCATTATGAGGTTAAATAAATAACTATCTCTTATCGCATTTTAATGAAGGCTAGCACGGGTGTTGAAAACGTGACTTAAAAATTTTGGCGCAATTTCTGCAAAAAGCGCTTTTTGGACCTGGCGCGAAATATTTTTTGCTAGCGTCTGTGCTTTTTCCCCAAACTTTTGACCTTTTTTAAATAAACATTTTTAAATCGTCAGAAAATCGGAACAAACTTATTTAGATAATTATTAAAGACGCCCAAATAGAACTATATATAAAGGGAGTCAATTAATACATATGATCATCTGTCCACCATACCTTCTAGATCTTAAATTTTGTGACATCTTCACTTTTTACAATGGCCGAGTCGAATCAATCAAAGTAAGTAATTCTACTTAAACTAAAAAAATATATTTGTTTGGAATTATGTTTAGACTTTTTAAAAAAAAGTTTAAAGGGTTTGTGCATTTTTTATAAAATTTATACCACTTGGCTGTTAATTAAGTCGTTTCTTTCTTTTCTTTTTTTTCTCTATTAATATACATATCGCAGTAATCAACGGTACCTCCAATGATTGGATTGTTTAAGCTAGATATTACAACTTAATGATTATCACTGTCAATGTAAAAAATATAACGGTAAAACAATTTACGTTTACTCCCAATTATTTTTTATAGAAATTTTGTAAAAGATGAAGATATTAATGAATATTCCCCCATATTTGACGACTTCACAACGGAGTGGATTGGTGATCAAGAATTCTCGGTTGCCTCCTTTAATGAAGGGTAATTAATGACACAAATAAGAGTTGATTTTTCCAGGAATAAAAAGATGGGGACTTACACTTGATATATTAATTAATGTTGTAGAGATTTTAGCATGGGTAAGGAGGGCAGAAAGAGAAAGCTAGAAGTGGACTTTTCCTGTGAAGGACAAAGGTATGATGATGTATATTGTATAATTGATAATAAACTGATTAAAATATTAATTTTCATAAAGTATACATATATATTTTATTAAAGTAATGATTTCCTAATAAGTGAAACTGTAAATGTTGTTTTTTTTTTACTAACTTAGAATTATTATGATGATAAAAAAAATAATTTTAAGTTATAGTGTCTCTATGAAACAACTGCTTATTCATTGTAAATTTTATACATTGACATATTACTTATTTAACCCTGTTGTTTTTTTTTCAGTCAGGCAAAGAAACCGAGATTGAGCGAGGAGAACCTTATCCTCTCCACATTCAGGTATATAGATATATGTGTGTGTGTGAGAGTGGGTTAAGGGTGTGAGAGTGTGTGTGTATGTGTGTGTGTGTGTGTGTGTGTGAGGGTGAGGGTGTGTATGTGTGTGTGTCCATAATTACTTTTTTTTTTTAAATATACTTCATTTGTGTTATTTTTTCATTAAATTTATTTTTTGTAGAGAGAATTTTCCGGAAAAATTTCAAAAATTCGAGCTGAAGATGATAACCTCCTCTGAATCCTCTTTGAAACCCTCTGATGAAACTCCGAACTCCCAACCCTCTGATGAAACTCCGAACTCCCAACCCTCTGTTGAAACTCCGAACTCCCAACCCTCTGATGAAACTCCGAACGTCCAACCAACAGATAACTCGACCATCTCAACCCCCAAACCCATAGATGAGGATTCGATTGATCAGTACTCCCCCCAGTCTCCTGATTTATTTATTCCAGCTCCTACAGCGCAATATGTATTACAACCGGAGCTTTTAGCATTAGCTGAATTGGTCGACTCCATGAGAGTCGACCTTTTACAAACATCCACTTTAGTTAGTTATATACAGGACTATGTGAGCAGGTTGGATTTTAGAAAACAGTAATGTTGTTATAACTATTGTAGAACTTATTCGATAGAACTAAACTCTTTGTTGTTGTATTGTCTGTCACGATATTATGTTAATCGGAGTTATCTTTCTTTGTTTATAGCTACAAGTTTGCATGAATAATAAAAAAACTTTTCATGGAAAACAAACTGTTGACTTTTAATTATTTCTACCATTTTATTTTCATCAGTTGTTTTTATTTTAAAATTTCCTTAAAAGCAAATTTTCAGACCTCAAATAATAGTAACGCCGTCTTCTTCATGCATGAAATATTTAAAAAAAAAAAATGTTTGATGGGTATGACTTATCGTAGAAACATTGCTGGTCAAATGGTCTGATTGTGCGATGGCTGATGTAAATGCTGGTGTTAACATCCCCGTTTTTATAGGATGTTCATTGGGTGTAACTTTACACACCCATTTTATTGATAGGGCACCTCTGATATCTGTCATTTGGGTGTAACATTACACACCCGTTTGGTTGACCTCTATTATGACCCATGGGCATACCCTATGACCTTAGTGACTGTAGTAATATTACGCACCCGTTTGGTTGACCTCTATTATGACCCATGGGCATACCCTATGACCTCAGTGACTGTAGACCCACCCTTTAACTGTGACCCACATTATGAAATATGGGTGGAGTCTGGAATACCCTATGACGTCATCATGACTGCAAAGTGACTGTATACTGTACTTTATACTACTTGTAGAAAATAATCTCACTTTGTTTCTGTTAACTCACAATTATTAAGGCATGTAGCAGTAAGGGAAGCAGTGCTGGGCCCCAATTTATGTTGGAAGGCGACATTTATTTAATATTCAATTATTAAAAAAAAAGGGAAATTTGAACAAAACGAACTTAACCAAAACTTTTTGCAAGTGTAAAAAAGTAAAAAAAATTTCACAAAAAAATGTAAGAAGCGAATTATATTTATCAAAATTTTAATGAGGCAGTGTCTACATGTATACCCTTCCCCTCCCCAATGGATTAATTTTTTTTAGAAATATTACTAATTTTATGTACTAGTTCAGTATATGAACAGTACGTATTTGATGTTTTAGGCCAGAGAATTTTGGATGAAATTTTGCTCTTTCTCCCCATTTATAGCTCGTTCACAAAGGTGAATGAATTATAATTGAGACTGTGGCAATTTATCAAGTACTGTATGTGAAATATGTATGTAAAACCTTCAATAGTCTATGATAAAGAAAGATAACTCTTGCTAATTGAAGCAATTTTTGTTACAAACCTATGCAACAAAAGTAGTATATACGTACGTATGGGGGGTAAAACAATGGGGAGCCTATTGTTTGGGGAAGACAAAAGACAAACAATAGGGTATTGAAATGGGGGACAATGGGGTTGATGACCTTTGATATGATTTGATTTGATGACCTGGAACACAATGGTGTATTGAATGGAGGTATGTGACAGTGGCCTTTATCAAGATTAAAGGGGAAGGAGAGATGTATAAAAATAGTACACGAGTGTGGTAACATGACGGGGCCCCGACCGAGAAAAGACTCCCCCCCCCCCCCCCTTTCGTCTAAATAATACAATGGAGACATACGTCAGCGATCACTGACGTTTAAAAATTATACCTGAGCGTAGTAACAATACGGAAGGGGAGATGTGTTTTGAAAAGTTTAAAGGTAACCTGGGTGTCCCGAGGAGGTTACTCATACGTAAAATGTAGGGCATTTAAAAAAAAAAAAAGATTGACAAGTTAAGTGGACCATTTTCGCAAGTTTTTTATTCAATATAACCCGGTTTAGGGATTGAGGTGAATTATTTCATTTTCAACCATCACCATGGCTCTGAAGATTGTACAAATTGTCATTGAGGATGAAGTTAGCGCCCCTGAGGGAGAAGATTGGGAGGTAGAGATTGCCAACGATCCTCACCCCAGCGGACAGATGGTCCGTATAAACGGAGAAGACGTGTATGTGTTCATCTAAGAACACTACATCGATTCGAAACAAACGGCCGTTTTCACGGCCACCAAATTTTTCGAAAAAGTTGCCTTCTATTGCAAGGACGTTGTACACAATCGTTGGTGAATATCATTTTTAACCCAGTGTTTCGATTCAGTATCTTTAAGATTTTTGAATCTCAAAATTTTACTTAATAAAAGTTTGTATCTCTAAAAATTATTCAAAGGGGTTTAAATGATACTGTGACATACTGGGTGAGAAATTATAATTATTAATTGATCTTTTTCGTGTAAATTAGAATAAAATTCGTCAGTTTTTCATAGTTCTTTTTAATCTCAAAATTCTTAAATATTCGCAGTAATCAACATTAATTAACCTTATTTTTTGCCAAAGGTACCGTTCTCATTTTTTTTAGATTGATAAATCATTCAAATGTCAGTTTTTGTTTTTGTAGAATAATCATGAGGTTGAAAATGATCTCGGTACGATTGGGAAAAAATAATTTTAAAAAAATATGTCATCCAATTTCTGTACGGGTTACAGAAAATTTGGAGTGTTCCACATTTTAAAAAAAAAATTATATCTCTACTAGACGTTAAATAGTTTCAACTCATAACGTTTTAATTAACATTCTTTTTTACCAAAGGTACCGTTTCATTTTTTTTGTGTGTCAATAAAAAGTAAGTTTTGCATTTATAGATTAATTATCAGGTGAAAAAAATGAATACGGTACGAATGGTAAGAAATAATTTCAAAAAACGTTAATTTTTCCATCCAATTTCTTATTGTATTACAAGAAATATGGAATCTTCCGCATAGTTTGAATTAAAAATTCGAATTTGATCGAAAAAACTGTCATCCATATGTTTTTAACGATATATGAAAAACAAAGAAAACAAATCTTTACAACTAAAACATGGTATTCAGAAAACAAAATTACATCAGGAGCTTCTTCGCCTCATCCATGTGGAACTGGGATCTGAAATTGACAGAAAAAAAATCATGAGTAATATGAAAGATAATTTTGTAAAAGAAATTGACAAAGAACGCAAGATTTGGGTGTAGTGACTTACGGGGGAATGAGGATGTCTGAATCCTCCAGACACAAGTCCATGAACGCGACGTCTCTGTCGCTGGCCATGGACCCCTCCGATCTTATTGAGATAAACAAAAAAAAAACCAAAATTGAAGCAGTTTCCTCTTAAATATGACAAATCGAAAAGAAAAGAAAAAAAATTAAAACCTACGAAGAAATCTCTATTACACTTCTCTCTTGCCTAAAAAAAATAGCGAAAAAAAGAAAAATTAACCTTTTAATAAATATAATCTAATTGATTCATTGGGTTTAGATTTGTACTTTTATTGATGAAATAAAATCTCATAAAAGCGAAAAAAAAATGATCTAACACTATGGGAGAGACCTCCCACCGGAGGGACTCCTCCTGGTCCACAAGCGTACGCGGTTTACTGAAGAAAAGAGAAATTGTAACTTAGAATTTGCCACGATTTATTGCCCCCTCCCCTCCTAAACTGAAATTACTCTCTATTTATACTAACCACGGTCTCTTTGGTGCTTTTGGCGTAGCCGGCACGCTTCTTAAAAAAAAAGAGGGGACACTCATGAACGACGTCAGGAAATTTAAGAATAAAAGTTCATTTTTAACTAATTGGTAGAAAAAATTTGTTTTAATATTAATAGCATTACTAACCCATTTTTTGTGATAGGCGTTTGGCTATAAATGAAAAGGAAAATATATTAATACGTATGGTTTTTCATTAATTGAAAAAAGAATAATTTTTGAAACAAGTAGATTCAATTGGAAATTTTATTTTAAACAATAAATAGTATGTAACCTACACGTCTGGTGTAGACGTCATGCCAGCTGACAACTGGCCACCCCTTCTGCTATGTCTTTAAAAAAATGAATAATATATAATTTAAATATAACAAAATTGTCATGAAAAAAAAATAAGTTTGTATATGTGTTTTAATTTTAGTAAAAAATTAAACATCTTTTAAATTATCGTGTAATAAAACTTACGGGCACGGGCATTTATCAAGGATGTCCTTGATTTTCTCAAGAAGCTCCACCACTTCTATTTTAGAGTTGCATATGCATTGGCTGAAACATTTAAGTACCAAAAATAAGTATAGAGGAATAAAGATGAAGGGAAAATTGGACCACTTACAGTAAGAGTCAAAACTAAAATCTTATTAACTTACCTTGCCATGGTAATCTTAATCCAAAAAATATGAATTATTAACAAATAACGAGATCCTTCAGAAAAAAGGGTAATATTTGGAGGTTTTCAACGATTTTATATTTCGATTTCCATAAAAAAAAACTGACACCAATGATTGGTTCGGATTGAACGGGGTGGGGGGAGGAAGAGGGGTGATGTGGAATAAAAAATATTTTTTTACGGGTGAATGCGGTAAGCTAGAAACGTATTGTATGTTTCCTAATGACCGCCCCCCCCCACTTCTGTTCCATACCTCTTTCATCATCTGCTAATAAACTGTTGTTATTTTGTATATGTGTAGAGAGTCGGTTGACATTAGAAGATTAAGCGGCAGGTCACAGTATCCTCGTATATGTAATGAAAATAAAATTAAACATTATTAATCACAAAATTATATCACGAATGCAACAATAATGAAGGTATTGTTTTAAATGTTAGTAATAGGGGTACAGAATAACCTCGTAGGTCAGCCAAACGAATCGCCTATTGTTTGCATTATTGAAAGACAAATATCAAAGTCGAAATAAAATTGATAAAAATAAATTGAATGAACTTCTCTTCTCTTTTCCAAAAAGTTATCAAGTGGTACAGTTGGTTGTTATTCAATTTTTCCTTTTTTTGTCGTCATGATTGCGATAATTATTTTACATGTGGTTTTTGGTATGAGTCTGTCTCAGGACACCCCGTCCTGTAACTGTAAAAACGATTTTGAAATGGCTTTCTGTTATAATGTACGAGCTTGTCCGGAGTTTGTGACCATTGCCCGGGTTGAGTGCGCAATTAAAGAAATCATTGTTAAACCGAACACATCGCTGGACCAAGTACTGATCCACGGACAATGTACCAACATATCGGCGTACAAGCGATTTTGCATGCAAGCAATTAAAGAAATAAAGATGCAGGCCACCAGCGAAAGTTTCCTCTGTGCAGGTAATTCTATTTTATTCATTTCTTAAACTTTAAAATTAAGATGTGATTGGAGAAGTGAAATTACTTTACCTAGAGAGTTGATTTTACCTACAGGAGGATATATTTTTCGTTTTTTATTTAATAGATTTTATTTTTTGAATTAAAAATAGCTATTGGGCTTCAGAGCTAAATTTTTTGAGAAAAAATATTTAAATGTGTAAAAACAAATCTAAAGCGTTCGAAACATAAAAAAAAATCAAGAAATATGACTTTTGATAGTTTTCGGTAACTGATCGATTTTGCGAGATCAGTCTTTAGTCACATGACTTCGCAATTCATTCTCTTCTTTTGTCACGGCAAATCTGTATATCACGTGATAAATTAGTCATTCAGCATGGTGTGTTCTCTTGAGAACGGAGCGGTGATTTGCTCAGGTACAGAATTGTTGTTACTTGAATAGATTTTTATCTATTATTTCATTTGTTTAAATGCGAAATGTTGTAACCCCTTAGATTTTAATCTTTTACTTCATTTGTTTAAATGCATTTCGTAAATCTCTAAATATCTTTTTCGGT
Organism: Magallana hongkongensis; assembly: GCA_015776775.1. Classification (NCBI taxonomy): domain Eukaryota; kingdom Metazoa; phylum Mollusca; class Bivalvia; order Ostreida; family Ostreidae; genus Magallana; species Magallana hongkongensis. The sequence goes on from CM027468.1 coordinate 3,733,816, forward strand.
AATCTTATCTGTAGAAATGACGACATTATCCTCGACCATGCCGAGATTCAGTAATAGCAGAGTTTAAGTCTTTGGGGTCGATGCACAGTCTCAGTTTACCAGGCTTTTTGACAGCAACCATGTTACTAATCCAATCTGTGGGTGATGACACTTTCTTGAGAACACCTCTTTTGACTAGAGATTCAATTTTTGCCTTAATTTCTCCCTTAAGAGCTTGTGGTACCCTTCTTGGCTGTCTCTGTACTGGCTTCACTGTTGGGTCAAGTTCAATGTGGTACTCGCCTTCAAACTCACCAAGTCCTTCAAATACATCCTTGAACTCATCAAGAATTTGTTCCTTGGACATTGGCTTAAATTGTGATGACGTAGCTGTCAGCTTGTGAACTACATTGACAGTCAGTAATCCAAGTTTTTCACAAGCTTCTGCTGAGAGGATAGGTGTCTGGTCCATCTCGACTACATAAAAGTCAAGATTTTCTGTTTTTCCAGACTGGATCACCCGGCATTTCAAGGTTGCAATGCCAAGTGGAATGAGTTTCGATTTCCCTCCGTAGAGCTTTAGTGTCTTCTCGGTAGGTTTCAGTGGGGGGTCGCCTGTTTGCATGATTTGAGCGTACTGCCTAAAGTTTATTACGTTGCAGGTAGACCCACTATCCAATTGACAGGTAACATTAGAACTGTTTCCACTAGCACTCATGTGGATTTTTACGAACCACTGTTTTCCAGACGAAGAATTCACAGCATATAGAGAATCAGAGTCTGAGTCACTTGTGTCTTCATCTTGGATACTGTTCACAGTAGTCTGTTTACAAACTTTTGGAAAGTGATTCTTCTTCTTACATTTCCAGCATGTATGTCCGAAAGCTGGGCATTTGTCTCTGTCTCGTGGATGTGTGCCTCCACAGTACTTGCACTTAATAACCATTGCACTGTTCTTTGGCTGTACAGTCTTCTGCTGTTTCTTCCCTTGACCTTTGAATGGATGTTTTCCTCTGGGTTTATAGGCTTTGTCTCCTTTTGAACTGACGTATTTCACTTCTGCTTGTTCTGAATTGGCTGTATGACTGGTGTTGTGTTCTAACTTCTGCAGCTGTGATGAAGTTCTTTCGCTTGTCAAACACATTGTTATAGCTTTGTCCAGTGTTAAGTCGGCTTCTCTTAACATTCTGCCTCTTGATGCTGTGTCTTTGGTCCCTAACACTAGACGATCACGTATCATATCATCAGTCATGTTTCGAAATTCGCACGACTTCGCGAGTTCTCTCAGCCTGCAGATGTAGTCATTTAGTGTTTCATTGGGCAGTTGATCACTTGTATTGAAGATATATCTTTCATAGATAACATTTGTCTTTGGTGTAAAGTGTTTTTGAAGTGCTTCTATAACTGCTGCTATATCCTGTCTCTCTTCTTCCGTGAGGTTTAAGTTCTCATAAATATGATAACAATCTTTGCCAATGACCGTTAATAATGTTGCTATCCTGATTGCATCATGTTTCTTGTCCAGGCCTGTGGCTATTTCATAATTCATCCATTGTGATTTAAAGAATTTCCAGTTCCCTTTGAGGTCTCCCTTCACATTCATAGGTAAAGGAATCGGTAATTCACTTCGCACTACAGACATTTTGAAATGTCACCAACTGCACACCGTAGTTTTTTCCCAGAATCGATCGTTCGGTATAAAAATGCAAATACTGCTATCAATACACTATAATGCAGTTGATATTGTATTTCTGATGCACACTAACATAAAATGTTGTCAAACTCTCAGACTTTTCTGATAAATAAATAAGTTCAAATCTGATTGCAAATGGCCGCCGTAGAAAACGTGCTCACCAGCGTGACAAACTTTAAAGCGAAATTTCAGTGTCGTTGGGTAAATATGCAACGTTACCACTTGAGCCTGAGGTAGATATGAAGCTCTTTCGACGAAATAATCACTCGATTGATGTTGTCTTGCTTCTGTTTGTGGAAATTGTGGCTTCGAATACGCCAGCTTCTGACACCATGTTAGGTTTTATGTGTTTATTCAAAACTCAACAACTAATGACGTAAGCACTACTTGTGCACAATATACAGGGTGGCACTAAATACATTATCTAACACAAGGTTACTATTTAGAGTTTTTGGACATTCAGGAATTATCTTGAAATTTTAAAGAAGATTCAATGTTAATATAAAGAGGATGGAATTCAAAGTTTTTTTCACTTCTCTATATTAAGTGTCAAAGCGGGGCCCTTCCTGACTGGTCAGTTTTCTAGTTATATATTCTTTTTATTTACTTGATATTTAGCTTCTTTTGAACTTCGGAAGCTCACAGATATTAATATTAGACAGCCGGTCAAAATTTGGTAAGTAAACTTAAGGCAGACTCCACAAAAATCTTAATTTCTAAATGCGGTGGACATTTTTTTTTCAACAATGAAAAACACCATATTTCTTAACATGATAATTTTTTTTCAAAATAGAGACGATACCCGGTCAGGACTTCAAAATGTCTTTGAAGTTTTACTTCACAGAAAGATTAGCGAGGCAGTATCTGTGTATAGTATACATACTTTCAGCAGATCAACAGGTTTGAATGTCGTAATTCAACCTTGTAAATTGTCAGTCTGCCACATTGTGTATGACATTACGTGTTATCCGTATACAGGTATCCATGATCTTGAGAATATTTATTTAAAGTGAAAAGTATTATTTTTATTGACAACAATATAAATAACGTATTAGAATGATTTTCATATTCATTATTTTAATTGCTGCGCGTCTAATTGATTCAAATAAAGTTGGATATATAATATTTATTACTACATGTAGTATTCCTCTCTCTCTCCCCCTCTCTCTTTTTCTTACCATTTGCTGAAATCAAAATAGGTAACAATCGGCGAAGATAATTGATCGACCTCTCTCTCTCTCTCTCTCTCTCTCACATATATCATCTAGTCCTAAAATTTGAGTTTTCGAGTCAAAGTGGCATAACGGCATTAGCACGATAATGTTCTATTACAGCATCACAACCGCTATTTCAAACACAGATTTTGAGTGTAAACTTTTCTTAAACAATATAGTGAACAAGTGTTATCTGCTTATCATGCGCGCTCTCTCTCTCTCTCTCAGATAATCTACTAAAGGGTATTTTGAGGCGTCAATGCAGAAAAGCATAAGCACGATAAAGTCCCATTACAGCATCCCAACCGCCGGTAGCAACATCAATCTGATTTTAGTTAAACTTCTCTCTCTCTCTCACTGCACGAAAAAACGCCTTTTATTATATTTAATTTGTTATAAAATGTTTACAAAAGATGAACTTGAATCTTTGATTACCTTTTAATTTCTAAAAGATGATCTTTTAGCTTTAATTTGAGAAAAGTTAACGAAAGGTCAACATTTTTCAACTTTTATATTTAAAAAAGGTGATTATTACCTTCTGTTTTCGAAAGATGAAAAAATATGAACTTTAATTAACCGACATATTTAAAAAGATAATTTTTCACCTTGTGAATTTTTAGAAAGAATAATATATTAATACATGTTAATTTTTTTTTTTTTTTTAATTATTCCTTACTTGAAAACTTATAATTATCAATTGCACGTAAAGTGTCACATTTGTTAACTTCGTCCTTTCTTCTTTAAATTTATCAACTGTTTAATATATTGGCATATTTTCCCATGTATTTATTTCATTATCTACATGCATTATCATCAAATAAGTAAATTAATGGCTCTAGATCTTTTCAATATTTATTTTAAGAAATAATGATATATATAATAACATGTTATCATGTACACACATGATATACCATTGTTGAACAATTAAATTGTGACTTAAATCGAAATTAAATACACATACGAGTACTTAATCAATTTAATTGTATAATTTATACAAATACAAACTCATTTGAATCCTTTTGACAACAAATTAAAAGTCAAAAAGGAAAGTCAATTATGACAAGGTAAACACATTTATAATAAATGTATGTACATTGTGTTGTCAAAAAAATCATCATAAAAATGATAATATAAATGATTTCAATAATTATGATAAAACAAAGCAGGGATATAATATTCAGTTCACACAATATATCTCTCTCTTGGGCAAACTACAATAACATCTTTTCCCAAAATACTTTCAGTAGCATACACAAATTTACTTTTTATTCTCTGAACAGGAATATACATTGATGAACTTTGCTGTTCAAATTGATTTCTATACCATAGTTCCACTGGTTTTCCAAATGAAAATCTCAATGAATTTGGTAGACGTTTAAACCAAACAACTTTTGCTAAATAGTGACTTTTAAATTCACCATCAATCATGACTTTGTGCTCAAAAAATCTGACAATTTGACCTGGATGGGGTGTGAGATCACTATAAGTATGTACAAGTTCACCATCATCTCCACACCAGAATGCTAAAATAAAGGAGGAACGGACACTACGGCCGTGCTTTGAGCCTAAAACAGATCCATTTATGTACAACTCTTTTCCTACTTTCACAGAAGTACACAATTTCAATTGCTTATCACCATACAAAAATGAATACATATTTTGAAGTTCATTCAACTCAACATCAGTTAATATTTCACCCTTATACTTTTTGGTAAAGATACCATTGTTATTACTCCAGTCAACTGATTGTAAATTTATTTGAATTGAGGCTTTTTCTACATTACTAGTATGCTGTGTTGATTTTAATTGCTGATGTAAGGTTCCACGCACACTGTCAGAATGAAATTTAGTCAGGTCATTAAATAGACACAAAAAATCATCATCAAAATCTGACTGTTTTTCCCTGGCCCAACTCTCTTTCAAGTATTTTTTCATAATCTGGGTTTCAATACTTTTTCTGTTTGTTGGATAAGAACCAAGTATTCCGTTTTCTCTCTCAAAACTGAACAACCAAAACGAGTAGATTGGACCAAAGTCAAACAAACAATCTAACAAATGACCATGCAAATGCATATTTGGTGTAACAAAATCAACTCCATAAAGTTGTTCAAACTTTTTACAAAAACTAACCAATAATCCATCAGCTACTTTTACATTTCCTAATGAAATGTATCTAGAACACAACCGTCTACATGCTAATACATATTTTCTCCAGCATTCTAAATGTTCATCGGGTATGACATCTTTTAAAGCATAAACTGAGAACAGTAGAGTCCAATTTTTCCACTGATCAGCATTAAATGATCCATAAGAGGATGAAAACTTTTTAGGTAATTTGCCAATATCAGATGGACAGAAAATTTTCTCTATCTTCTCTTGAATAACTAAAAAATCACTATCTTTTAAGATCATTTTAGTTTTCCATACACTTATCATATGTTTAGCAGTCCCAAGGAAAAGATTGTGCATTGGGTCAATCGGTGTCATCCTTATTGGGTCAAAATAGTCTAAATCTAGCAGACATGACACTCTTACTCCATGCTTCTTTTCTAGGTTTTCTTTTTCAGATTTTAAAGAACATTTAGAAATTTTCCCACAAACTTCCCTGTGATGAAAATTTGTTCTTGGAGGCCAAGTGCTTCTGTCAAAACCACCAAATATCTTTTCTCCTAACACACCTGGAAACTTTTTTTCACATTTGTTACAGCCTAAGTTAGCCATGTGACCATAAAACCCACATAATTTCCTGCTTGCAGGAACATCACATCCTACACAAAGGAGAGCCAATCTGAACTTTTTAGTTTGGTTTTTGGATTTCCTAGATTTAATATGAAAACCATTATGCCAAGCATCATTTAGTTCGTCCACTAAAGGTTGAAGAAATGTATTTGTTGGTGGTTCTTTCTTCATATCAGGTATTATACCAATTAACATAATGTTTTCCCTTTTAAATCTTTCTTCTCTTGGTAAATTTAAAACTGATAAGTAAATAGCTCCTACAGAGTAATTGGTATGCTTAAAGGGCTGAAACCAGTCTACATTCAGCATTAAACCATAATTTCCTTCCTCTGTAAAAAAATTGTATTTTCTACCATTGAAATCTTTCCAGATATTTCCATCATAAACATCATGAAGAATATTTTGTTGGGTTTGTCTAGATCTCCACCTTTCACATTTATCCTCAAAATCTTCACGATTTACAAAAGTTTCAAGTGATGACTTTAATGATTTGTAACAATATGTTTTGAATGGTACAAATTTTGAAGCACCTGTTTCTCCTACATCTTTAAGTAAAGGTTCTTTACATGTTTTACGCATGTATGCAAGTCTATGGTTTGGAAAGCACATATGATTACAGAGTTTTGATTGTTGTCTACCTTCAACACTTAAAAAACAATCATTCAAGTCATACAATGTAAAACACTTTCTACATACAACATACTTTGAAAATTGTGACTTGCTGTTGGCTAAAAATTTTGACATTGTGTATAAATTCTGTGGGAAAATTTTTACTATTGTTTGAAGTGCTGCTGAAAAATTACTTAAAAAATTAAATAAAGTTGAAAATAGTTTTAATAATGCTTCAACAGCTGAGTCTGACACATTGTATACCGATTGCCACAGTACTAAAAATGTACATACAACTCGTGTCAAAACATTAATGGATTCTGACTCGGATACCACAGCTTTTTTCGACTCTTCAACATCTAGATCTGTATCCATTGAAATGTCAATCTCATCAGAATCAGAATCACTGGTTTCTAAAATTTCACTTCCATTCTCAAAGTCTATGTCAAAAAATGTTTCAGCATCTTCCTCACTAATATTACAAAAGGTTTTGTGTTCAATATATTTTTTTTTTGAGTCATAGTTTTTATACACAACTTCTTCCTCATCTGAGAAAAGGGGAGATTCTTGATGAGCATCATCATCATCTGTATTGCTATCAGAACTTGTACATACATTGGAAGAAGAAAGATTGATCTTATCATTGCCACAGTTTTCCATGTGTCGCCGAAAATGTCGGTCGGAAAACTCTAATTTACATGCTGTACAAAACTTTCGTGGTCGCTTTGCTGCAGATGCCATATTGTAACACATATACAGGCAAGCAAGAAAACAAATTAATTTTGCACCAAAAAAAAAGATGTCTTGTATTAAAAAATTCCCAAAAATATCAAAGACAAATCCATAACATTCACATACATATTTAAACTGATGTTCACAACACACGAATGGAAGAAGCTCCTGATCACCAAATTGCTGAAATTACTTGACTGTTTTTTCATCTCCATTAGCGACTACCCTTTGAAATCTGTAAACATTAAAAAAAAGTTTTATATATTCTGTAACATGCTCTGTATGAAGTAAAGAGATATTGTGGCAAATTCATTTTTTATTTACTGAATATTATGAAAACATAATTATATATAGTTCTTGTAAATACTTATATTTAAAATGATAATTGCTAATGAAAGAGATATACGTTTATACATTGTATAGAGTCAACACCTAATGATCTTTACATTTTTAGTTGCGTTACTTGCTTCTTTATAAAATTATGTTAAATTACAAAATGTCCTTGGGGTTCAAGAAGAAACACATTTAACTAAAAAAATATGAATAAAAATGTGTTTATATGGTGGGTCACCTCTCCATATCTGCCTGGCTATAGGATAACTTCAAATGAAAACACCTCTCCACGGCAAAGAGGCATGAGGATCTCCAATGTTTACTTAAATGAACTGAATTTTTTTAATAACACTGTTTAATGTAGATAATTAGAAATTTGAGGGTCACCTCTCCACATCTGCCTGGCTATAGGATAATTTCAAATGAAAACACCTCTCCACGGCAAAGAGGCATGAGGATCTCCAATGTTTACTTAAATGAACTGAATTTTTTTAATAACACTGTTTAATGTAGATAATTAGAAATTTGAGGGTCACCTCTCCACATCTGCCTGGCTATAGGATAATTTCAAATGAAAACACCTCTCCACGGCAAAGAGGCATGAGGATCTCCAATGTTTACTTAAATGAACTGAATTTTTTTAATAACACTGTTTAATGTAGATAATTAGAAATTTGAGGGTCACCTCTCCACATCTGCCTGGCTATAGGATAATTTCAAATGAAAACACCTCTCCACGGCAAAGAGGCATGAGGATCTCCAATGTTTACTTAAATGAACTAAATTTTTTTAATAACACTGTTTAATGTAGATAATTAGAAATTTGAGGGTCACCTCTCCATATCTGCCTGGCTATAGGATAATTTCAAATGAAAACACCTCTCCAAGGCAAACAAGCATGAGGATCTCCAATTTTTAGCTTAGTAATTTTTTCTACCACTATACTAGAACCTGTACTCTTTGAATTGGGATATTTTTGTTGACGATTTGCTATTTTGAGGAAAATAATTCAACAAATACATGACTTACTGCATGTTAAAGAAAAACTCAGTTTTATACATGTACATATTACTGGTTTTCATTTGCACATCACATGTGTTATCATAAAATGATATCGTGATTGACATGCATCAGCCTTAATAACTTCACAGCATGGTTACAGTTTGGAACAGGGGTATAAATATGATGTAATATTCAGTAATAATCATTAAATTCAGTTAAAGTATTTTCATACCTGAAGAGGGTGTATTATTACATTTTCATAGAATTCTCTCTTTGTTCAATAGCTGCAACTCGTTTTTTCAACACTGAATATTCCATAAAACGCACATACAATGGATCTGAGGTGAATGTTATAAAATTTTGATTATCTTTTGGTTTCACTGATGATGATGATGATGATGATGATGGTGTTGATGGTGATGATGATGATGATGGTGTTGATGGTGATGATTGTTGTGTTGATGATGATGATGATGAAGACAACCAAGAAATTGATGTTTTGTCTGGACAGGATGAAGCATTGCAGAGGCAAATGTGGTTTTTTTCTATACTTGCTTTCTTATGCAGTTTCTTCTTTTGTCTGTTTTCTCTCCTTTTCCTTTTTCTAAATTTCCTTTTGCTTTCTAAACTATGTTTACCCATCTTTTCCTTTGAAATAAAAATGTTTTACAAAGAAATTAATATACATCAGTTGATATAATTATACTGTTTACATGTATAATATATATATACACATTGCTTTCCATTCACAATAATTCATAGGACTCTCATTTTTTTTTTATCTGCAAAACCCAAGTACAAAATTCTGCAGGATTAAGTGATATTTACCGGTACATGTACCTCCACTAAGTATCATTCCTTATAAATGTATATTTCTTACAAAATTGATTGTAATTTATAGCTCCGTAGAAGGGAACTACCACCAAGTATGATTCCCTATATATTTTCTTACAAAATTGATTGCAATTTTTAGCTCTGTAGAAACTGACAGGACTGAAATCTACTGTACACAACCCATATCTGATTGGTCTAAAGCTTCTGCAACCATGGACTGCACGAAATAATCGGGATGATGTCAGACTCAATTTCCCTTAGAAGACAAATTGGCTGGGGTTTTTTTATCTTACTTACTAATGTACATTAACAATAATTTAGGTACTTACTTTTTACGAACAATTTCTTAATGTGCAATGCAAGTACTTGCATCTAGCACTGATGATAGCAGGCGTGGCCTCTTTGACTGGAGTATATGTATACCTTTATAAAACAAACAACAAAAGATACATGTAATTAGTTTATACATCAAATTCATGATAACAAAATCCTATGCTCAGAGAAATGCTTCATGATATTTATCTTTATCTTTGATTTAAAATTTTATCAATTAAATGCCTTGAAAAATAATTTGTGTGTACACACAAATGACACAATGTCAGGCTAGAAGCAAATTTTTACCTGTGACCTCCAATAATGACACAACCATTCAAAAGGCAATTTCATAATCAACTTATGTTATATCCTAAATGACTTATATATAATTTTTACTGTGACAAATAATGCATGACATGCAATTATGGATAGTGTGATGCTCTAACCTGACTGTCTTTAATTTTAGTTTGTTTTACCCCTTTAATCAATGTAATTCAAACATATTTCATATCTTTTTCACCTTTGAATCAAGCATTTACCAAAAAACAGTGAGCTTAAAAAGACATCCTAGACTACATACCAATAAATCCTCGGAAATTGTCCTGCACTATGTTGATGCTAGCTCTTGGGCTTCCAAGCACATGTACCAATCACGGGGTTCTGCAGGGGGTTCCTGTGACTAATTGGGATTCCCGCGCATCCCCTTTTGCCGCGCATCCCCTTTAGCGCGGAATTTTTCCCTCTCAAGAAAAGTTGTCGCTGTCACTAAACCTAGAAAAAATGAGCTCTCCTCTCGATTCGCAAAGTGATAGAATCTTTAGTGATGACGAAGGTGAAGTAGGTTCCTGCACTGGTTCCTCACCAAAACAGAGAAACGGGACTTGTAGTACTCCATGCCAAATTGGAAAGACCCCAAAACGACGCCGAATTCTGCCCACCATGTTGGATTCATCGGGAGCAGAGGAAAGTGATGCAGAAAATTCTCAGACACAGGTAGGGTTGTTCTTATCCTCATAAAATTTTGAACGAATGCAGATATAGCACACTTTTGTACCTTATCGCTTTATTTTGATTATCAAAAAAAGCAATTTAAAGATAATAAACTTATAAGATAGATGATCTTCGCATAGCTTCCCCGCGTACAATTCATATATTGTTTACATTGTAGAGAAGGAAGTAAACAATATTAACATTAGTTTCGTATTAATGTGGAAACGTTACAAATATACACATACAGTAGCAAAATTATGCTGATTACTTCAATTTTTTTAATTTAGAGGACTTATTTGTACTTTCACCTTTTCTTTACCTTTTGTTTATACAAAAATTAACAATACGAAATGGCTTTATTACAAATACTAGAGAGGTTCCGAAAAATCTATTTCTACTTTCACTTTTAATGTTTTGATTACAGGGAAATGACAGTTCGAGAGCAAGTAGTACTTCTTCTACACCGACTGGTCACCAGCTGCAATCAAGTAAAAGGGTCAAAGTGAATCAAACACCTGTCTGTGAGCCAAATAAATGTAAGTAACACAATAACCGACGTTTATCAGTTGGACACTTGATGTATTTTTTATAATCGATTAATTAATGTAAGTTGTAAATGTAACGTTACATTTTTACATGATGATTATTAATTGTGTAATTGTATTGGCATTTTTTTAGAAACACTCAGACCATCGTACCTTTCAGTCTCTTTAAATTTTAAAACAAATCAAAGATTGTGCTGAACGTTTATTGACATAGTTTTACATCTTGTTGCCCCTTAAATGTCCCCCTATTGGTCAGTTAAATAAAAGAAAAAACAGCATGAGAAGTGCAAAATTATCAGTTGTGTAACATGTTTGTGAGTTTTGATCTAATTTCAATCATTATTTAATTATATATAGCTACAACAAGTTTGTTAGAGAAAATCCTTCTCCAACAAGATGAAATATTAAAACGAATCAAGGCGTTAGAGAAAAAAGAACAGGAGAAGGAAGAAACACGGGAAGAAAAAGTATACGTACCACCTAGTATACGAGTAAGTACATGTGCAAATTTTTAAACAATAAAGCAATGATTTAATTTTAATTTTATTTTATTTTTTTAATTTTTCTATTCGATTATTCTATTTATATATATACACACACACCCACACACATGGTGTATTTAGAAATCTAGGACGAATCGCTGGCAATAATATAATATTTATCACATTTGTTGTTGCAGAATGCAATTAGGGATGGCTACAGCGATGGACTCAAACGGGGATATACTTGGATGTTTGACAAAAAGAAGTAAGAATAGAAACTATATAGAAACACATCCATAAATATTTGTTAAATGGCTGCTTTTATAGGTTAAAATTATGAAGAAATTAAAGTGAGACATTAGAAATTCACAGCAATTATAAATAACTAACTTTTGATATATCACATAATAAGTTTTAAAACTTTTAAAAAGTCAAATGATTGTTTTTATATTTATTATAAAGTAACAATTTCAGACAGCAAGATGATGAAAACATCGAAATGACCAACCATATTTTGATGTTTGTTAAGGGCTGGAGCTCTGATGTTGAAGAGAGGATCATCCACTGTAAGTTTTACTGTCACTTTCATGCACATAGTTTACATGTTTGTGTAATTTCTTTAATGTATAATTGAATCAAGAGCTGATAAATTAGGATTTTTTCCCACTTTCTGGAGAAAAATGGTGACATAGGTTTTTCTTCTTCCAAACAAATATAGCATGCATCCTAATTGCAGTATCTACCTGATAGTTTTCACTCAGTCTGTTTGTTTTCATTTGCTACTCCTTTAAGAATTATCTGCTTTCTCAAATACAAAAAAATCATCACAATTGTAAAGTTCTCATTTAAATACACTCCACCCCAAGTAAGTGTACATGTCATCTGCAAACTCCATGCATCTGATAGGTGAATCATTACAAGGTTTGCATGTGCACAGCTGATTTTTATTTTTTTTTCTTAGGTGGCATAAAGAGATACTTTATTTCTAAACGGCAGGAGTCAGTCCTCAAATCAAAAAATAAATTGCAGGAGCAAAAGCAGAAGAGAGTAGTTTATGAAAGAAAGAAGGAGGTAACATTAACATATTCATATTTACTTAAGGTGGTATGGGACACCTTTCTATTCTGACATACCTCCAATCGAAATAAACTATAAAATGAAGTACATGCATGCGCGGATCCAGAAAATTTTTCCAGGGGGGGTCCGAAGGATAATTGTGTTTGCCAGGGGGGTCCGAGGCATATTTTCGCGATAATTTTACTATGTAAATTTAATAAATTGTCATTTTCCAGGGGGGGTCGGGACCCCCCCGACCCCCCCCCCCTCTAGATCCGCGCATGACATGTATAATTTTATTTTAAAGTTTTTTTTACCAAATTTGTTATCCAACAGTGTAACGCAATGGGTTCAAGCATTAGCTACGTATCTGTAAGTCATGAGGTTTGAATTCCGCAATGACTTTTATACTTTTAATTAAATTTAACGTACCTTAATGTTTTCAAAATAATTTAAATCATATTTTTTTTTTGTCAGACACTGTAAATTTTAAAAATTCTAAAATGGTAAAAGCATTTTGATGATAATGTACTTTTATCCACATTAATATCAGCAGGTGTCTCATACCACCTCAATTTTTCATTCTTGATCTGCATCACTGCAATGTACTGTATTTAATTAATTAAAACATTTAATTTCAATCCTCTACAGAAAGCAAAGAGGAGAAAAAATGCACTGGAACACCTTGCAAGTAGGGGGTGGGAAAATGAGATGAGAAGGGCCCAAGTAAGAAACATCTTAAAGGTGGAGTTTACCTCCAGTGATGAGGAGTGTGATGGTGGATTCATCTCCCATCCACTCTCGTGGCAGAGCGATAAACTTGCCAAGGTGAAATCCCACCTAGATAAAACTTTTCTGGAGATTTGCTCGGTAAAAAGTAGGAGGATGCTACAATCTAGGAGTGTTGGGGCAATTAATATTAAGCCAACTCCTACGTGTCCAGAGGTGTGTCCTTGGATGGTAAAAAAAGATTAAGTTGTTTCATTTTTTTAAAGGTATATATTGTGGCATTTTTTATGATCAAAATCTTGTAAAAAAAGTTTCATTTTACTTCATTGAACCATCAAATGAATTTCAACAATATCAAATATTCATTTATTTATCCTCGTGGAAATATTACAAATTCTTTTCATAACTCTGTCTTCAGCTTGTTCAATTATATGTATCACCCTTTGTCTGAATTTTATGTGGACTGTTACTTAAGCATTCAATGCTTATATATATATGTTTGTATGAAATATTTTTGTATCATTCTCTTTGTCAAGGATATTGATAATATGTTGAATGGCCATATAATATCTTATTTAGTTTGCTTCTTTGTTGAAAAATCTCGAATACTCAGATATCTCAAAGTTTTTAAACAGTCCCATCTAGTTCGAGATGACTGAAGTTTGACCGTATATACCTTTAAAGAATTGCATGCCATTGATGTTAAAACTTAATGAGATTTATGCACTCAGTAATTTGATACCAACTTGAAAATCATGCAATTAAATATTTTTTAAAATTATACATGTATGTGGAAATATACATGTGCATTAAATTGTATGAAATGAAAAACTCAATTTAAGATCACACATTATCTTTAACTGTTCTATTTACATGTATCTGGTATGTACAGATACATGGATGTATATAGATTTATTTTATTTGCTAATTTTTTTATAAAATACATTGTACATGCATGCATAAAAACATTTTCATTTTTTTTTTCAATGACAATTTTCCAAAAGTTCTAAGAAGACAATATGCATGTTCATTGAAAGAAAAATTAATTGTATAAGTTTACATATACATATGTATATAACTATATATATATATGTAGTGATGAATTCGAAGGATTTTTATTGACTCTAGTACATGTATCTGTATTATATATAACTGTATGTAGTGTTGAAGGTTTTTTTATTCACTCAAGTTGCTGTATATGTTTGTCAAAATTGAATATTCGATTTATGAAACTAGGGGGTCATTTTAGCTTCTTTTTTTGCCTCTTAACAAATTTCTGAATCATTTATTTAACCTAATTTGTAAAATTAATTTGTTTGGTTTTAGCTGTAAGCAATCATAGAAAAATTCAACTAGTATGTACTGTGATTAGAGAAGAACATGTACTGGTATATATAGATTTTGTAAGTTTCAAGATTGTTATAAAGACCACCTGTAATGTTGATCACCTCTTCAATGATTTCTTTTAACAAGTTTCATCAATATGCTTACATTGATTACCATATTTGTATTAAAATTATTCATGTTGTGTATTCTTGCCATTTGAAACCTAGATGTAAACATGCAATCTAATCTCTAGTCATTATAAATGTTATTATGATATAATTGGTTTTTTTTTTTTAAAGAATAAATTTGTTGTTTAATCAATTGATATTTTTTATTAATATATTCATTTTAAAATTGTATTTAGCATTACATTAATTGACTAATATAGTTTGTCATTATGAGAAAGGAATTTAAAACTTAATGTAAATTGTGAACCAAAACTGACTGAAGGTAATATTTTCACTGGTCGAAAGGCAGAAAAGGGTAGAAAATACTCCAAGTACAAGATTCACGATGACAAACTGCTGTCAAACATAAGATTATATAAAAGGATAAAAGATTAAAAAAAAAAGGTAACAAAAGACGACCTTTTTTTAAATAGAAAAGTAATCAATAGACATAAAAAGGTATAAAAGATGAATTAAAGATTGTTAAAGGTGATATTTTGTAATATATCACAAGGCAGATTGGGAGTATAGGCAATGCATATTAGATAACAAAAGGTTTTAAAAGTTGACAGAAGTAAATCTTTCAAAATAAGAAAGATGATAAAAGTCCAAACTGCATTAGTTGAAAAGGTGTTGAAAGATTGTTTTTCTTGAGTTAAAAGGTGATAAAAGATAGCATTTCTATTTTTAAAAGATTTATAAAAGTGGGCCTTTTGGATATCTTTTTTATGCTCAAAAGTTGAACAAAATATTAACTTTTATACCTTTCCACAAAATATAAAAGATATTTAAAAGGTGTAAAAAGGTAAACAAAAGTTAGTCATTTGGTTATCTTTTGGATAAACAAAAGGCGATTTTTCGTGCAGTGATTGTTAAACTCAGCCATACATATATACTTATTTATTGTAAAGCTTACAAAAAAAATAATTCAATGTATACTTATTGTTAAGTTAACAAAATAATTCAAATAATGTAGCAAAACTATCAAATCTTTTTAAATACTTCATAGAATAAATGTTAACATTCTATATTTTGATGTTTCGACAGTTCCTGCAGTAGCTTATCTTTACTTTTAGATAAAAAATTACCCCAAAATTTCCAAAATAAAAAAAATTTGAGTCTGTAAACAAAATTTCCTAAAAAATACCCCCACCATCCCCAGAAAAAAAAAATAAGTCTATTAAAAAAGTTTCCAAAAATCACCCCCTTCCCAAAAAAAAACTGAGTTATAAAAAATGATTTAATCTTTTTTCTTTTGTACCATTGATCTC
The DNA here is from genome assembly GCA_015776775.1 of Magallana hongkongensis. Classification (NCBI taxonomy): domain Eukaryota; kingdom Metazoa; phylum Mollusca; class Bivalvia; order Ostreida; family Ostreidae; genus Magallana; species Magallana hongkongensis. The sequence continues at coordinate 3,749,832 of CM027468.1, forward strand.
GTTACCCTTCTATTTATATTACCAAATGTTGACATTTCACAGTGTTCTTCATAATATGGTTTAGAAGAAGCTGCTGCAGGAACCGTTGAAACATCAAACAATGATATCTCTGAACTTGATGTACTGGTTGAAAACAATGAGGGTGTATGTAATGGCGTTGACATGTCAATACTTAAAGGTGGTGAAGGTGGAGTATAGATAGGGGATTCCTGGATAAATGGTATTAGTGAAGGTAATCTATGGATGGTAGTGTGGCGTTTTCTTCTGATGACAATAAATATGATGGTGATGATAAGGCAGATGGAAATGGAAATGGATGTGACTGAAAAAAATTAAAGTTTGGTTATTATAGTCTTGGTAATTGGTTCCAAATATAATTCATTTTCTGATACTGATACAATAGATGCAATAGATGCATAATCATTACTAAAAGATGAATCAGAAAAATATTCATCCATGTCAATATTGTTTGATTCATAAGAGTTTAAAATACAGGTTTCTTTATAAACACCAGCCATATTTATGGCTTTTTGTCTAGTATCAAACTGCTTTTTTTTAGAATAAATGATAAATCTATAAATACTTATTGGAAGAATCAACACAAGTTAAAATAAAAAGTAAAGGTAATTTAAATTCATATGATAAGTATTTGATTGCAAATTACCTAATATGAGTGTGGTAGAACTAGGCGAAACATCAGGTGGTGTTGAACCAGTAGAGGAGGGGTGGGTAGAATTACCTATTCTACCTGTAGACCTCGCCCCCTCCTCTACTGGTGTCGTGGCCTCCTCCTCCCGGCCTGGATAGCGGTGGCGGCCCCCGATGGTCTCCACACCGGCCTCCTCCTGTGGGCTGGAACTCCCTGGGGTGGTGGTGGTGGCCGTACCACTACTGGGTGTGGGGGTCCTCTGGAGGCCGGTGTGGAAGTGGCGGCCCCCGGTGGCCGCCACGCTGGTCGCTGAGGCCTCGCTGGTCGCTGAGGCCACGCTGGTCGCTGAGGCCTCGCTGGTGGCTGGGGCCTCGCTGGTGGCTGGGGCCTCGCTCCTCTCTGGGGGCTCGCTGGCATTCTGAAGGGGGAGGGCGGTGGAGACAGGCTCACCGGAGGGGACGGGCTCCTCGGAGGGAGATGAACTACGATCATCCCCTCCGGTGGCGCTGGTCTCACTGGCTGTCGTCGCATAGGTAGAACTATGGCTATTGGACGGTTCTTCAAAACAAAAAAATATATACATATTAAATATGCATTGCTTTAATATTTTTGCTCTTTTAAGTGAAATTGTTTTTTAATCATAAAAAATCTAAATATTCTGACATAGTGTGTGAAAATCATGGTGTGAATGTTTTTATCGAAATTTGGCCCCCCACGTGCGTAATCATGTTACCAAAAAAATCGATGATGAAATTCGAATGGTAAATCGAGTTGAGAAAAAATATGTAGGTATTTTTTATGACAAAACACAAGGTATTCTCTTCTTTATCTGTTAACTTTCTTCAGTTTATTCCTTTCCCCCCCTTCAATGATGCAATGCATCAACTAAAAAAAAATGTGACCTCGTGTTCCGTAAATTAAATCGCGGGGTATGACAATTTGACAGGTAACCGTCGTCTGCAATCCGATCTTTTAATGGGAAAATAAATGGGTCGTGAGTTAAGTACATTAAACACCTTTCACAATCTAACAAGTATTTTCATTCCATCAAGCCCCCCATCACTACTGAATTCAAAATCCACTGATATTCCCGAAAATTGACTGACATTGTCTGACATCTACTGGACATCCACTGTACCCCACTGTACATCTCACTGACTTCCACTGTACCCCACAGTACCCCACAGTACACACCTACTGACTTCCACTGTACTCCACTGTACCCCACTGTACAGAGCTACTGAACAGCACTGTACTCCACTGTACCCCACTGTACAGAGCTTCTGAACAGCACTGTACCTCACTGTACGCCACTGTACAGGCCACTGAACGGCACTGTACCTCACTGTACCCCACTGTACATGCCACTGAACGGCACTGTACTTCACTGTACCCCACTGTACTTTTTAATATTAAAGAAAATATTTAATTATTTCCGTAACTTATAAAGTGTTTGCTATAATATGGTCAACAATCTATTGCAAAAATAAGAAAAAGAAATATGACTGTACTTGTTTCTGCCAGACATTAAAACTCATTCAAAGTTTTACTCAAACGGTTTTTATTACAGTTGTATCTTCCTTCTGTGTAGTATATATTCATTTCTCTGACCATGTACAATGCAAGTTCCTTGCAAGCTAGGAAAATGTTAATTAATTCTAAGCAATCAGGCACGTAGCATCGGGGGAGCCCCCCCCCCTCCCCCCACTACCCCACACAATGTTGTAGTAGCAAAGATTTTTTTTTATTTACATATATAAAAAAGTGAATTATCATGGAGTTGGCCTCATATCATTTTGGGACCATTAACAAATTGAAGTGGAAATAAGGAAATAAACAATGAAATCAAGTTACAGTAATAATGTATGCTACCCCCCCCCCCTCCCGGCTTGTCAAGAATATTTTAATGGAACTGGCCCACGAATTTAAAAAAAGATGCTACATCCCTGTAATTATTATACTTTATAAAAATGAGGGATATGATTGTAGAGTGTGACATACATGTCCGATAGGTAGGTGTTTGCATGTATATACTGTTTTTTATGATACAGTTTTAATTGTCAATAACACTCGTACTAGAACACAGTGACAAGCATATACAACATATTTTATCTTTAAAAATTAGAAATATTGAATGATTTTAAATGTAGCCTATATGAAGTCTTATTTTCAAGACGGTTCGTGTTTATTTAAATCTCTTTGAACAGCGCAAATAGAATAATCAAAGTACTGAAAGTACTGAAAAGCGCTAAGTCGGGAAGAAAGTGTTAAAAATATATCGATTGATATGAAAATACATGTAAAGAATCATATTGCTCGTTATTGAGAAAAATGCACTTACTCAGAATTCAGAAATGATGTAGAATTTGGATCTGTCTCAGTTATAGAATGCATAATTCTTTTTAATGATTAATGCATGTTGTCGTGTTACATGAAAACAAAATACTGATGACAGACTTTTTAAAAAATCATAATAAAAGCATTTCGCAATAAATGTAAGCATAAATGGTTATTCATTTGACTGTAAAGTCAAAATTTACAATTTACAGTATAACAATCTGCCTTAAGCCATGTTGAAAAAATGCTTGATTTTAAAATTTTAGCAATTTCTGGAAATCGATATCATTTGTAGTAATTTTATAATGATATTGCTTGTTAGTTTTAAACAGATTTCGCAACTGTTTAGCAGAGCTGCAGAGTGCGTGCTTCTTGTGAAGAAAATAAAGACAGATCTGCCTTGCAGGGAATGCTACTTATTCTTCAAAATATAAGATTTGGTATTTGAACAATATTTCCAGCCTTTTTTTTTTACAATACACCATGCAAAGACCCCTAATGTATTCACATTACCTGATGTTAAAATATCAAAATGGAGTCGCTTCTTTTCATTTAAGCATCAACTAGACGGTCTCTTCTGAGGTATATTTTAGGGTATATCATTGAATTTGATGAAGTCTAGCTCACATCTCATCAGACGTAAAAAGTATCGTGTTTTTAACAAGTTTTATTAAAAGGATGTTGTCATGGACGCCTATGCAGATGTCACAACAGTATTTCACCGTACTAGGTTCACGTCTAAACCTAGCTGAGGCAAAACCATTCCCGAATTCTCCTTCGAATTTGGGCCGTTTCCGCCTGCAACAGGGGCTACCTTTTTATGGATGAAAAAAAATAATGTGCAAGATGTCTGACTATTCACGTTTTGAAACAATGCGAGCTAGGTCATTTTTTGTGATGTGTGTTGTTTTTTATGGGAAGAGGGGTGATAAGTTCTTGGCTTGTGGTCTTGTGCTTTTCAAGCACACGTGTAACTTCGACGTAAAAAAAACTCTCGTGCCTTGCTTGTGTTTTTGATACTAAATTGGAGAAGAAGTGTTGTTTTAAAAAATATCAAAAAGATTTTCGCAGAAGTTTGTTTTGAATTTTTAACTTGTATCTAAAGATGCGCATTTATGGTAGGGATATATAGTAAACTTTAATACTGTAGTGACACCTGCAATACATACAAGGTCTGCCGGAAAGGCCCGAGAAGTTGCCATTGGATGGAGGAACTGTCTTCACCAGCGTAACAGAGGTCGTATTAAAGAAAACCCGTAGCCATGTAATAGGGTACGGGTTCTTTTAGAAAAATTGAACTCAGATAGAAAACTTTTAGTATATTTTCGACGTTATCAAGCAATATTAAATTGGCAAGAAGTTTTATTTCATATATACCAATATAATGGGTATCACATAATAAGCGAATTCATTTAAATATCTAAAAGTTATTATAATATTTAATTCATAGCAATGTTGAATCTTACACATTTTTACTGTTACTAAGTGTTTTTATTAATGCGTAATTTGTCCATACTGCACATAAATTAAATCATTAATAAAATCATATTTGCAAATTAAACGAGGTAAGCTGGTATCATTTTATAAAGATTATTACATATATTTACTGTAGTATTTCAAGTAACTCGACAGTTTTATTTTTTTCATAAATAATAATCAAATCATTGGTTTTGGATAATTATAAAATTACATATCAATGCAAATTGAAAGAAAAATATTTCTGAAATATTGCATACAGGAAACAAAGCCTAAAATAATGTTTATAAAAAGCAGCACAAATTATCGTGAAAAGGGCCCGGTGTTAATTGAAAATTTTTATATATATAAATTCTACATTTTTATATAAAACATGGTGTTCATAACTGTAACACATTACATTTAAAAACACTCAAAACCTTGATATTGTACAATTATTCCAATTATTACTAAACACATAAAACACAATTTAATGCATATAACATCCATTTTTTCTCGAAATAAATCATTATGACATGGCTTTTGGAGCACCCGTATCCGATATAATTATATAATGACATTTAAATGAAACTTATTGTTAATTTAATACCGGAGGAACAAATGCATCTGCATGCAGGATAACTTGAAGATAATTAAGTTCCCCCTACTTCATGGTTATGATTTTTACAGAGTACGACTTCTCCATGATACGACTTCTCCAGCATCCGCCAGTAGGTGGCGGTATATAGGAAACGCGAAAACGAAAGTGGAAGTAGGTTTAGAAATCTGGCGACAAAAAAGCGCTGCAGCTATGCTTAGCGCTTTAAAAATGCCTGTGTATAGTAAACACAATTCCAGCAGATCAAAAGGTGTCAAAACTATAATTCCTCGCCGTTGATTAAACGACATGTTATTTATTTGCAATTGATTACGCAATGTCTGAGCTGCTAGAGTGGATCATGGTAAACGATATATATCACTGTAACTAACAATTAATAAAATTCTTATAGAGATTTCTTATGAGGAGTACACAATGATAAATTTATCAAAATGCATCTTATCATAAAACAAATCAATATTTACCTATAGATATTAAAATGAAATTTTACACTCCAACATATGCAAGTGTATTGTTTTAAAAACTGATAAACCTACATTACCTAGTGTTGCTCTCTCTCTCTCCTCTCTCTCTCTCTCTCTCTCAAAATATACCCAAACATTATGAGTTTTTTATGTAATTTATTCAATATTTATTATATTAATAATAATGTTAATAAACTTAAACATAACATCACACAACATTTTCATGGCATTAGTGTATTCTTTCGATGAGATCTTCAGACGCGGAGGAGAAAAATGTCACTACATACACATGGCGAGAAGAAGATAGATTTGCACAGAAGTTTTAAGGTAAGTTAATTTTGACACTCATTTCTTCTTTGATGCAAGGGCGGACAGGGGGATGTCTGAATCGCTGTCACTGTCGCTGGGGACATAGGCTCTGTTTTCAATTCCACTGTAAAACCAAAAAAAAACATGTTTTAACAAACGGTAAAATTGTCTCATTTGCATACAGCACTCACAAAATTCCCTTCCGTTAATATAGTTTTAAATATGAAATGTTTCTAAAATAATATGTTTTACGGTGCTACCGTTCTGGCGAGCGCAGCAAGAATTGCACATACTGTACTTTGCATCATTGTCAACTTATAGTTTTATTTAGGTATCTACGAACGTCAAAGAATTTTTGAGAGAGTATTGCTCTACAATAAGTATGCCAAAGGTACTAATTTTAATGGTTATGATACATACAGCGCAACCCCCTACCCAGAGAGAGAGAGAGAGAGAGAGAGAGAGAGAGAGAGAGAGAGAGAGAGACCTGTTTGTAGGTGTGTAATTTCCCACTTTTGGGAAACTACATGTATATGCAATATCTACATAATTTTTTTACCTGTTTATTTTTTCATTTTATTCCTTTTTATTTAGTTCAAAATGTCCTATTGTTTATTTCCTCCCTACTCATATACTTACATGCATGCACAATTACTTTAAAAATGGATCGATGTGACAGTAAAGTATGGCTCTTGCTAGTATATATATATAAAATTTCTATATTAAAAAAAGATTAGAAACAAATCATATGTCAATGAGGCAGGTATCGCAGATTAAACTGAAATGGCCAGTACACTCATTACAGATGTTTGATCCACCTCTAAATTTATCGCGGGAAATATAGCGCGAGTGCACTGTGACGTCATCCATGACTTTGTTCGTCTTTGTTTACGTTTCTCGACTCAATACGAAGGTATGGAAGCATGTAACAAATATTTTGAGTCTCGCCAAAGCATATGCGGTACTCAAAACGTGTCTTCAAACTTTAAGTCACCGTAAATACGAGTTATATGTCGGCCATTTTTGGCATAGCACCACGGGTGAAAACATTAGAGAGCATTATGGGACGTAGACAAAAAATTTTGTTTGAGGAACTGTAGGTTTAACTCGTTCTTTTTCCCGCGCACACTGGTTCTTAGAGCTCGCTTCGCTAGCCGGCGCTGCGCGCCGGCGAGCTGCGCTCGCTATTAGTTAATGAATGAATCAAATACTAAAATAATGAAAGATTATCTTCATCTAAACATTAAATATTAAATTGTTTAACCAGCTTGGAGACTGTTTTACAGCATGCAAGTTTATAGGATGTATCCTTTGTAAATGTTTACATAGTTAGTTCTTCCAAGTGCAGCATTATATCCACAATGTCCTTGTGGAATGGCATAAAAAATGTGTTGTTTGTATTAGTGAAGAATTACACAAACTTACATATCATGTAGATCTTCATCTACTGCTTTAGGCAGCAAGTTCTCCTTTTCATCCCCCAGTGACTTCCTCCTCTTGAACAGGTCTCTGATCCCAATTCCTTTTTCAGCAGCATGGGTTCTGTAAAAGAAAAAAAATGTATTTAAATTGTTTATTTAGATATGCACTTATTTATACTTAAAATATATTGAGTCATGCAGTTGTAATAAAATTGAAGTTGAGGGTTGATTAAAATTCATTTGTGACATTGTTACCTTTTTCTAGAATAATATCGCTTCCATTGAAGCGTTCTCTTCATCCTCTCTGCAATTTTCTTGTCATCGACTCCCCCTACGGTTGTTGAGGCACAGATGTAATTTTTCACCTCCTTCACTGCAGCTGATAGATGGCTATCTCTCGCATTCTTCAAACTGTATTTCTCTATGGTGTTGTTGATGAGTCTCTGAAAGCAAATAATACAAATTGGTTTTTTTTATCCTGAACCATTCTGATGAATTAATTGTTAAATCATCACCATGATAAGGTTGCTAATCTAGAGGATTGAAAGGGGGGGGGGTGTCAGGATTCCCCTTCGCCTCATAAAAAATTAAATTCGTTAAACTCCCATTGTAAAATTACAAACATAAGGGCTCGGGACCCCCACCCTTACATAAACTGACAGTGTATATATAGACAAATTATGAGTTACAAAATATATGCATTCATGCAATAGCAAAATTTAATGAATTGATTGTAAGATGATATACACGGTATAGACTTTAGGTATTAACCCTCTAAATTCTGTTTTAATTACACTCAAGACAAGTTCACTGGTATTATACTAGTATATATATATACACCAATGTATTATACCAGTATATGAGATTCAACAAAAGTATTTAAACAATAAAATGCTTTCTTTGGTGATTCATGAGGAATATGAAAAGTGGTGACATAAAAAAATACTGAACTCACATCATCAAAATTAAACTGATAGTGATAATCATCAAGTCTTAATTAAGTTTGTCAATTTCAATTTTTCGAATAAAATTTGTAAAGTCTCTTTATCTTTTGGCAACGTAGCAGAAAAAAACACAACTTGCCTCATCAGAATTGAACATTTTGTGATACTCATTAAACTGAATAATTTTATTCTTTAAAAAAAATTACAATTTCTCTTCATCTCGTCATAAACTGTTACACTACAGTTACTGTACTGCTTCTGAATTTTAAATTTTGTAATTAATGAATATATCAGGTTCTTTAAACTAACTTATAGTTTGTAAATGCTTGAAAGTTGATAAATGTTTTTCAGAACCAAATATCTGCACGTACTAAGACCTTTTTAGAAGTTGAACATGACATTTTATATATTTACTGGTACCATTATACCTTTTTGGTCTGAATTGATATTACCAGGTGTAAAAAAATATTTTCTACCAATGCGGTTGCCCAGTCTAGCCCCAGTATAATCACTTCAACAGCTGTTTCAAATAATGAATAATATAAGTTGGTATATAAGAATTCTCTAAAGAGATACATATATACCTGGTAATATAAACAGTTATAAAAACCTACATTTTATGAAAATATCATATATGACCAATTGTGTTAAAAATTGGTTTAAAGTACATTAATTTTGTTCTAATGTTCTGTACACATAAAATAATGTGAACTTTTATATAGATGTTCATTTGTTACTAGCTAGGACAGATTTCATCTCAACACCCCCACCCCCAACCCCCAAATAATAATTAAGCTACATACTGCATTATACTTATCAGTCTTAAGTACAAAACAGAAACATATGTATCACTTAAACAAGTTTCAGCTTTCTTGATTTTTTAAAAAGTTGGTCATCCTTAGAGAGTTTTACAGATTTTTGACTGTTTAAGATTTTGATTTATGGTAAAACAGAATAAAAAAACTCCTGTCTTGCCTGCAGGGTGAGAGGGGAATGAAATGTGTATGAAAATTAAGGGGTAATTTAATCATTAAAATAAATATGTAATATGTTTATAAAGTAATGTGTATATTTGTGTTTAAAAATACTAAATATAAAAGGATAATTATCGTAAAACCCTTATGAAATTTACCTGCATAGTACTGTGTTCTGATGTTCCTCTTGTCCATAGGTTTTCTTTACTCATTGAGAGGGGTAGTTCATCAAAGCTGTCAGTCTGCGTTGATACACTGTGTTTCGGAAAAGCACACGGACAGTAGTTACCGAGAAGCATACGCGCACAACACACACAGTTAAACCCACATTGTCTATTGTTGTACACTTGTTGCACAGGCATGTTAGCACTATTGTAGTCATGGTCCTGTCCAAATCCCAGAGAATGAAAAACCGGGTTTACACTAGACATCATGCAGTCAATGGTAGTCCAATATAATATGTCTTAACTCTACTAGAACTGTGTTAAAAGTGATCTGTGTAGAACCAGCTTTTATGACATGTATGAGTATGTAATTAAGGTCTCATAATTATCTTTTTAAATTGGTAATTTAAACCCTGGGAGTCCCTGTTATTCTTTGATTATCTTATCTTTGATGGTTCATATGTTTATACAATTAATCATACCAAGTATACAAGAAAAACATAATTAACCATTAATTATGATGTTTTTTTAATTATCACAAATGAATATATAGATCAAATATAGTTACTGTTTAATAAAAATTAGATAATAAAAATATTTCAAAAGGGGTTGCAATTTTGGTAAAAAATAAATAAATTTGTCTTTATTCAATTAATAAAACTTATTTTTTTATTAATCAGCTGACTTGCTACTTGATTATGATATAATTTAGTTACTGGCCTGATTTATATATATAAAACAAAACTTTAAATAGATAATTAACTACATGTTCAACTAAATTAGCTGTTAAAACAAATAAACAGATAGATAAGCATTTTATTTAAATCCAATATAATGAAGGTCAATGTTGAAACATCTTTTTAAAAATTTTAATCTTATAATGATATACACTATTCATCCATGGTCCAGTAAACATGGCCAGTTCATTTACTTTGATGGTCACTTGAAAGATTCAAATATATACTATATATGCTTCATTGATGGGACTACTGTACACATACACAGCTATATATACACAACTTCTGATGGTTGTACAATGATGTTGCGAATTCATAGACAGATAACCTAATCATAACGCTGTTGATTACTGATTAATAGAAGCGTGTCAGAGCTATTGTGAAAGCAAAATGTTGTTGCTGCTTTCATCCTTTATTTTACTCAACTTGTGAGCAAATATGCCATTATGGAGGATATTAATGCACAAAATGGTATAGTTACTTTCATTGATAATTGTTGTTGTAGTATGATTTTATTTTGATTTTTTATACAATTACCTAGCTATTACAACTGATAAAAAGTCAATTAGTCTATTAAGATATGCCTGAACATTTTTAAGCATATTGAGTACTGAAACAAGGTGATCATCTAAGCCCAAATATTGTGTTAAATACTTTAATAACACAGCCTCAGATCCAGCTCATAAAAAGCTACATAGCCTATCGTATTGAAATTATATGTTTTTGGTGGTGATCTTATTTTGTATCAGAGACACCTATTGGTTTACAAAAACATTGATATTTTAGGGTATCTCACTCATCAAGTTCATTACATTTGAAATGAGCACTATGAAGAATGATGTTTTTTTATAATTACACAACCTTCATAAAATTAAAATGAATTGGAATATAATGAAATTCTAAGCAGAAAGATTGTGGTAGAATACTAGCTAGGCTACAAATCTGAACGAAGGCCAGGAGATGTTTTCCAAAGCACCTTCCTATATTAAGATGTTTAGGCACTGAAATCTTTCTCTCTCTTTTTTTTTTTTAAATTTAGTTCACATAATTGACAAATAGAGATATATTTCTCAACGCTACTTGTAAATTCCTTCATGTTTTTTTATGAATTTTAAAACATTTATATTTTTTAGATAATAAAAAAAAAACCAATCTTAATTTCATTAAAAAATCCATGCTATGTGTTTTATTTTGAATTAAATGTCAAACAATTTTCTAATATAGAATGTTTAATTTTTTTATACATGTATTTTATTCAAAACAAGCGGTTATATCACAGCGAAATAATAATGATCCTTAATGCTTTACACTGGTATGATATGAATAGATATTAATTGTTAAAACAACAACACCCCCTCCCTTTATCATATAAATTGCTCCATCTCTATAGATAGGTGCTAATTAGGAGAATAAATGGAATTCAATAAGGGTTTCACGCCTCACTTTGGAAGTAAACTATAAGGAGACTGGTCTCCAAATGCGCTTTTATTAGAAAAAAAATGGTACTTGGGTTAGAACCCCATTGGTATTTACGAGTCAGAGTTGATCCTTTATACATTTTATTTTCTCTCTCTTATGAATATGATATTTGTCAGTAAGAAATATCACAAAAAATGAATGAATGAACCAAAAGAAGATATCTGTATTCTATGCATTGCCAATATTTGATAATGATATATACTTGATTTGCTTGCAATAGTAATTAAGTTATACTTATAAACTTGTGTTTGGGTAGAGAGTTACTTATCAACTTGTGTTTGGGTAGAGAGTTGTTTTAAGGATTTGATTCTTATTTCATAAATCAGCTGCAATCTGAAAATTACCGGTATCAGTGATCTTTTATATATATTTGCTAACTTCCATAATGGCAGACAACCCCCTGTTTACATAATTAATTTACTCCAAATTAACAATAATGCATTTATTTGCTTAGAACTACTCAAAAGTTTCAACTATTAATGCACTATTAAATCTAAGGGCCTAAACATCTTTACAGGGGCATAAACGTCTTGGCTTGGGCCTAAATCTCTTGTAATTCAATTTTTTAATTACCTTAAAAAAACCTGCATGAAAGAGGCCTACCCGGAAGCTGCCTTATTTTTTTCTTTTTTTTTTTACTTAAAGTACTTTACGTTTAAAATCTATGAGTGTACTAATGGAATTAAAATTAATTTTTTTTTATCTCTTATTTTAGGTTCTCAACGGTTCTGTAAGTGCAAAGAGTGCAAGGGATCTTGGATCTCAAAGCGTGCCTTTTATGATCATCAGATTAAGTTGACTAACAGCTTTAAATGTGCTTGTATACCCAAGTTTGACTGGAATACTGAAATTTTCGAAGATGAAAAGTACACACAACCACTGTTCCAGGGGTCAGAAACCAGTGTTTTGGAGGCCATCACCAGACACATGTACATATTCTCTATGAACTATGGAATGTCAAAGACTGCCCTTAACGACTCTCTTCAGTGTGAGAAAGCATCCTTACCTCAGCCAAACATTCTACCTGCATCGTACAAAGAGGCCAAATCTTTTATTTCTCCTCTCCTGATGCCAGTTGAAAAGTATGATGCATGCATCAATGACTGCATTGTGTACAGAGATACTGACCAATTTCAGTACTACAATCTGAATGAGTGTCCGGTGTGCAACGAACCAAGAAAAACCAGAAAGATCTATACTTACATGCCACTTGGACCACGGTTGGCAAGATGGTATGGCACATTCAACTTGTGTAAATTACTTTATGCTAATAAAATAGATGTGTCCGAAAAAGGTGTGCTGGATGACTTCACAGACGGCAAACTATTTCATTCATGGTTCGAACCTGGACAAGTATTTGGGGGAAAAGACAGAGAGTTGTGTGTGCCCCTCTCACTGTTCACTGACGGAGTAAATCCTAACAGGAATATTGTGTGTCAAAAATCAATGTGGCCAGTCATTCTGACCTGGATTACGCTGCCCCAGTCAGTTAGACAGCTCCTTGGTCCAATGCTGCTGATGGGAATTATTCCTAGTGGTAAAAAAGGTTCTGAGCCCAAATCTTTGGATCCTTATCTCTCCATTTTAGTTGATGAGTTGCTGAGCCTCACCGAATTTCCTGTGTATGACTCCTATCGATCAGCTCCGATGAACATAAAAGTTGCTTTACTTCAGTACTTATGTGACATTCCAGCTTACTCCAAAGTGATGCATTTGTCAGGACATGGTGGCCTTAGATCTTGCCCTTACTGTAGAGAAGTGGGACACTATTGTAAACATTTATGTAAAACTATACATATGTCAAACAGACAATTCCTTCCTCTTGACCATGACCTAAGGCAATGTGTTGGATTTGCGAATGGAGAGAAAGAAGAAAGAAGAACTCCAACACCATACACTTTGGAAGAAGAACATGCATTCCGTAGGCAGTATGAAGAAAAACCAAACAATTCTCAGAGGGCAAGACAGCAAAAACAGACTGGAGTGAAAGGAAAGTACGTATTGCAGCAACTTCCATATCACAATAGGATGCAGCAGATGTCACCTGATGGAATGCATACCATAGCTGACTTCATAAGCCATGTAATTGATATGCTAGGTGGCAAACAAAACACCATAAAAGTAAAAGCATGTGAAAACTCATTCAGTCGCTTTGAAGAGGTTTGGCCAAGTGAAGAAGTACATGAAGAGGGTCAACCAGACGAACACAGTGTTCAACCAAAGAAGAAAAGGAAAAAAGACGATAACAAGGAAGTGTCGAATTTGTCCACAAGTAGCACCCCATGGTCACTTTCTAAAGAACAACTGTCCATTGCAAATGAAAGAGCATCCAGTATAGTGTACACCAACTTGCAAGAAATCACCCCTGGACCACATTTCACAAAACCTTGGACACTAAGAACAATGAATTCTAAACTGCAGGTTAGTTTTTCTTTTAAAAAATCTAGTCCAATTTAAAAGAAATCAAATCACCTATCTTTATTCGAACTTCCTTTTTGATTAGCATTGATGAAGTACATGTAATTAATGAAATTGTAAATTGATTGATACCGATTTTTTTTTGTCATGGCTACATATTGCTATAATAGTTTCAACATCCAATGTTGTTTAGTTAGTGAACATTTTACCGGTATAATGAATTGTGTCTAGATTCATTACAAGATTATTTGATTAATTGTGATCTTTTTTTCAGTTTGTGACTTCAGGAGCCTTTGAGTGGTGCATTAAAGGTCTACTTCCTCCTCAGCAGGAGACCACACTGAGTAAGCTGTGTAATGTGATCAAGAGAATCACATCTCCTCAACTCTTCATTGCTGACCTTCCAAGTCTTCAAGCAGATACCCATGAGGCACTTGCATTGTTTGAAAGAGATTTTCCACTCTCTATGCAGGTAAATTATACATGTACATACATAGACTTTCCTTGTTTACATACATGATATATTTAGTAATATTTCTATATTAGGTTCTGCAAGGAATATTATTTGTTTGTAGAAAATTAATCAAAATACAAATAAAACTGGTCTTGATCTTGAATTGAAGATTTCAGGATGTCATCTGCAAGTTTTATCATACTCTAATACTCTGTACATGTAAAAGTTTTTTTAAAAAAGATTGACAACCTATCTGTTTTTCTTTATTCAAACATTTTACTCAACTAAATTCACTAATACAAGTTAGAGTTGGGAACTGATTTTGATTGCATGAGTTACAATGCGTTTTGCAACAAAGTCATAAATATTTTCATTATTGTGGTAAGATTTTATTTAACAAGATTTATATAAAACCATCTATTCACAGCTTCTTTGATTACCTTAACCAAGTAGTTTGTGAATTTCCTTAACTAAGTAGTTTGTGAATTTTAAACTGTCATTGATTTGGTCGTAAGTCTATTGTAAGTTGAATTAGTTTTTTTGTAAAATGCAGTGTTAGACCCTAACTTGCATTTCATTCTGTGTGATTCAGAGTTATTTTCAATGACTTAATTACTATTTTGAATTTAGAATCTTACCACACACCTCATCCACCACATTGTTGATGACCTTTCACGCTATGGACCCATGCATGGTCGATGGTTGTTCCCGTATGAGAGAGCAAATGCATGGATCACAAGACAATGCTTAAGAAAAGGAATGGAGGAATCAACAGTCATGGAAACATATGTGGTATGTGGTAGATATTCAAAACTGTAAGCGGGAAAAACAAAATGTATGGATTTCTTTCAAACAACTGTTTGAGACAATCATTTTGCTGTCCAATAGCAATAGATTTATGATAAATGAAAATCTTTCAATTTATTATCATTCTATTAGAAGATAAATGATAGAGTTAAACTATTTCACTGGTAATAATCAAGGTATTGACAGGCAGACTACATTGTTAAGATAATTTACAAGTTAATACATGTATCTTTAAATCTTTAATTTCTTGCTGCAGGTTTATGACTGGTGTGTATTTATGATTCTGAGTGGAAGGTTTGACCCAAGCAAATTGTTCAACAGTGATAAGACCTTAGTGAGGGTTAGTCAGCACATTATGGATAACATCGAGGAAGGACTAAACATCACTGCAACCGCAAACGACAAAAACAACAAGATGAGAGCTTCGCTTCTTACGCAGGAAATGGAATCATATATGATGACATTTTATGTGCAGAATTTAAAACTTTCCACAATTTATGGATTTTCGAAAACAGTGGCAGAAAATCACAGCACCCTTGACATTACAGATGATGGTGGAAGAAGACTGAGTTACATTGGAGAGAACTACAGAGGCAAAAAACCACCCTCGTTGGTCAAGATTCCGGGGAACAGTGAACTTCATTATGGACAAGTGTCTTTTTTTTTGAAACATTTTGTGTGCGGGAAAGAAGAACATTGGCTTGTTATTGACATGTATCCAATTGCCGAAAGAAATGAAAAATACCATGTTGTTCAGGGAAAGATAATTGGAAAGAAACTGTTTCATGCCAGTGTTGTTAGTAAACCACTAGTTTATGTGAAAGATGGGGACTCGCTGTGGATTCTAAATGCTTAATTGATGACACAGACACAATGTGCATTGAACATATAAACCATATTGATTGTTTGATAGCAAATATCCAAAATGCCCTTGAAATGCTTTATGTTGCATTTTTCAATTGAGATAAGTGACGCTTTGAGAAATGCACCTCTCCCATGAAAGATAAAATGAAGAGCATGCTTGTTTTTTATCTATTTACATGTATATTAAATGTATATCTGATAAAATATGTTGGTGTTTTTTTGACAGTGAATTATTGTGTCGATCATAAGGAAAACTTTCAAAAAGTTGTTTCATTTGGGTTTTTTTTTTAGATTGAAAAAAATTAAGGGGACAAAACATGCAGTCAAATTCATTTTACCCTGAAATAAGTATTTAACTAAATCTAATAAGAAATTAAATAGTCTAAGTATTGAATATAGTGATAGGATACTTTAATTTACTTAGTACAAGAAATCACAGAGTCCATCTGATTGTGAAACAATATTTGAAAAGTATTATAATTTATATATACCCATGCCTCTTTTTAATTAGATGGAATATTCTTCATAATATTTTTGTGAGTTTTTAGTGACATCTCACAAATAAGCTACATGTAAGGATAAAATAATGACAGTCTATTGATACATGCCTGTCCTTGGAAATCTGTCTTATAAAAAAAAAAGGGGGGGGGGGTCACAGGGATAAATTTGTTTACGGGGGGGGGGGGGGGAGTATGAGGCTTATGAAACTAGAATGTGTGAATTTCACATATTGCTTATCTATAGACATTAGTCACAAGCAGCTTGTCAATCAATCAAGCGGTAAATCATGAACAGACCACGATTTACATCCGAAATTTATACCCTTAAGTATGTTGAATAATGTAAATTGCCTGGCAATTAAAAATGGTGCCTTTGGTATTTCACATGACAATTTATAATGGACCTAGATTACTTGCATTGTCCGTTGGAATTAACAATTAAACTACGGAAGGGCAATTATTTAATTCAATTATGCATTATTGATCAATGCATCATCATGCAAAATGAACAGAAAGGAATAAATTCTACCAGGTAGAAAATTTGATTATAGTAACACAGTGACAAGAATCGCGATTCATTAGCTGGTGATAATTATTTGTATATCAGTATATCGGAGAAAGAAGTAAATTTCGTTAGAAATTAGTAAAGGTGATAATGATTACTATTGTCGGGGATTTATATGTATACTAAGTAACAGAATAGGCACTCTCGCAAGTCTCATCGGAATCACGAGCGGTACGCGATTTCGTATGTCAATTTTTATTTTCAGATATCTAAGAAGTTACCAGTCAAATCATTATGACACCTTTAACATGTTTAAAATTTATCTTGTAATCATTCTAGAATTGTTATTTGTACATTATAAACATAATCTGATCATAATTACGACGGAGTTTTTAAATCCCACGGACCCGTTTTTGCCCAATTTCTGTGTTTACGTAAAAATCGGTGTTTATTTTCTTTTATATCTAAATAACGTTACAACATATGATTAAAAAAATGATGAAAAATCCCTCCCAGTAAAGCAGATGAAATAAATAATCTAGTTATCTAATGTAAAAACAAATCACCACAGATATTTTTTACTGGGATTGAAAAGAGTTTCAAAACCTTGTCAAGGCTCGCGTGATACTGTACAATGTAGTTTGGGAAGTATAAACATGGCGTAATATATAGAAGTTGCCTATCCCGTTAGTATATACGTCTCTAGCACAACATATTAGTACATGATTATACAAATTGTAACTACGTACTCAGGCAATTATCAATTATTTAACATTTAGTGTATAATTTACAGGCATGTATTCACAACCGAGTGTGTTTTACTCCAATCGGCCGCGGGGATTTACGCACTGGCCAATAAAATCTCATAAATACCGTAGTCATTCCTATTAACACATGCAAAATATGAACAAGCTTCAAATTTAGTAATCATTTAAAAGAAATAAGGCTATGATTAACTAAAATAATTTATATATTGTTGTCAAATTTAATATAGAAGTAAGAAGTTTTCTGTGTAAAATCTGTTAAATCGGGGTCCGGAGAAAACAAGCGACTTTCTTTATCTTCGCAGTCTATTAAGCGTCACGAAGTCGTCACAAGAACTGCATTCATTCCGAATATATAGATAATATTTTCTTTAATATTAAAAAGTACAGTGGGGTACAGTGAAGTACAGTGCCGTTCAGTGGCCTGTACAGTGGGGTACAGTGACGTACAGTGCCGTTCAGTGGCCTGTACAGTGGGGTACAGTGAAGTACAGTGCTGTTCAGTGGCCTGTACAGTGGCGTACAGTGAGGTACAGTGCCGTTCAGTAGGTGCGTACTGTGGGGTACAGTGGAGTACAGTGGAAGTCAGTAGGTGCGTACTGTGGGGTACAGTGGGGTACAGCGCTGTTCAGTGGCTCTGTACAGTGGGGTACAGTGAGGTACAGTGGGACACAGTAGCTCTGTACAGTGGATGTACAGTGGTTTAACAGTGAGGTAGAGTGGATGTCCAGTAGATGTCAGACAATGTCAGTCAATTTTCGGGAATATCAGTGGATTTTGAATTCAGTAGTGCATATTAAAATATAAAATTCTAAGTGTCGGGATGACAATCCACATGTCATCTACCTACCATTTTGCTTCGAAGAATGCGCGCTCAATAAAGTTCAATAGTTGAAGAGGGATGACGTAAAACCCGACATTTTTCCGAAATAGTCTTCTCACCCCATAATTATTTTTTTCACTTATAAAATAGCATAGGTTTTTTTTATTTTATACTTAATTTTAACATTTCTTTTATTTCAGATTTTTATTTGAGTCTTTTTGTAAACAGTTACAAATTCATAATCCTCACCCCCCCCCTTTTTTTTGTAACTATTTTTTTTACATAAAAAATATGATATCTTTGAATAAATATTGTCAAAAACATACCTTGACATGGCATCCGTGTAAAGACTGTGGAGCTCTGCTGATGGACAATTATTTTCTCTGAAGCAAATATTCTGTGGGTAGCGCGGCCAATGTCCACAATCTTGTTGTCTGCCACCCCGCACAGAGAAATACAGGAACATGGATCCCTCTTCAAGGCGCAATCAAACCCGCGAGCGGTTTCCCGACAACAACGGTTCACATTATTACATTGTTGGACCGACAGTCCAACAATTCCGAACAGGAGAAAAACAGCAAATTGCATTTTTACAATTCAACACGTAATAAAAGATACTCGGTGTGAAATGAAGTCAAAGTGCGGTACTGATAAAATTTTTACCTTTACTTATATAGTTTAATTGTGACCCTCATAACATTAGAGGGTCAAAAACGATAATGGAGAATCGGGTGTAGCAATTGATCCTATAATTGAAGAACCCCCAAAGTTTCAAAACTTGAAGAGAGCTGACCTATACATGATGACATAAAATGTGCCCTTTTTTTAGCAACAGTTCATTGTATTAAGTGAAGTGTAGTAAATCTGTCTTAAAATAAATTGAACTAGCACAATTATTTGTCAACCGAAATCACTAATACAAAAATATTGAATAAAAGTAGAAATTAACTTGACCCATTAGGTCAAAAAAGTTTCTAATCGAGCTGGTTTTATTGTAAATGCAATTACTTTTATTAGGTCAAACCTTTCCAAAAGAAGTGAAAAAATACAAAGTCAGCAGCTTTGTGTCCTTTTACCAGAGTCAAAGCATATCACATCCATGGGTTGATTCATTCTTACAATTAATTGCAAAAAAAAAGGGGGGGGTGAGGGGTAATTTGCACTTCTCATTCAATAATGTCATCCTATTTAAAAAGTATTTCACTTATTCAGCATTTTCTTAAATATACGCAAAAAAATTTAAACTAATGTTACAAAACCCATTACCAATGTATCAAGTATTGTATTCAATTTTTGAAAACTATGCGCTTATCTTTCAATTTTTGAAATCGATGTCATCTTAACAAAAAAAATTCTTTCTCGTAACGTTACACAGCATTATAAGTACAATCTTATCAAACTTTGAAAGGGTTACGGTATCAATTTTATCTACACCCGTAGGATAATATACATATCATTAACCTGTTTCAATACACTGTACCAGCTGCAAAGAACTCATTTTCTGCATCCAATCAGAAAAAGTAAAATAGTTTTTGGAGGGAAATTTAACATTTACAATGTATAACAAGACAGCGCTAATATCCAATCAGAAAATCTTACGCTGTACTAATTTCAAAGAATTTGTTTTTTGTATCCAATGAGTAGGAGTAAAATAGTTTTTGGAGGGAAATTCAACATTCACAATATATAACAAAACCAAACCAATATCCAATCAGAAAAAACTTAAACAGTACAAAAAATTGGAGGGAAAATGCATCTCTTTTTTATAAAAATCAAATTAAATTTTAAGAAAATCACCTTGCAATCTTAAACCAAATAGGACAAGTTCATTTTTTTCTGACCAGATCTGAACAATTCAATTCACCCTCCAAAAAAAAATGGAAGTAATTATTATGTAAGTAGTTTTTTTTTTACATCTATGCAGATTTTATTTTATTTATTTTTGTCTTTATTTATCCTTTTAAATTTTTAATATTCATTTCTTCATTTTTTTTTAGAAATGACTTGACAGCTAATAACAGCATTACCATACAGTTTACAGAAAATACCATGCATTTCACAGTCAGGTATGCGTTTTATTTAAAGCAAATGAAAAAAAGGATAATTAAATATAGAAAAAAATATTTAAAAAAACTTTTTATATAAAACATTTTTTTTTCTACCGAATGTTTTTCTTTGTTTAATTTTCACTTATTTTAAGCACAAAATATAAACTTATGTAGCATTGACCCTCCTCTTTTTTATATAATTACAGTAACTCCAATCTCCCCTTAAAATCAACCAAAGAAGTAGGTACTTCTTGTGAAGGCCTAGAGCAATTCAGAAATAAAGAAACACAACATCAAGAAACAGAAGAAAAAGAAGAAGAAGAAGAAGAAGAGCAAACGGCAGAACAAATGGAAATTGACATTGACGGTGTTATATTGGAGAGGATGATTCATAGACAAGAAGAGTTAAAAGAAGAGAAAGAAGAAATTGAAAGACGCTTAACAGACTTACAATCGAGAGTTGATAACATTGAACAAGAACTTGAGGATATCATGTATTTACTGGATTAACGGGAAATTTTCGCAGTGCTTGTATAGTTTGTAGAGTTACCTCTCTTTTCTCATCATTAAGTAATTTATCATGATTTAAAAACTTACCTTTTCCACTGATGTCTAGATGTGAAATGAAAAATACCTATATCTCAAAAAAGAATTTTGCCTTATATATATATGTCTGTATTTATCATTTCTAAAAATATTCTTTGTAAAAAATACGTATAAGGGCATTATAATTTCATCACGTTTATGCAATACCATTCACTTATTTTTTTTTTTTAGACATTATAACAAATGATAGCAATTATGTTCTCTATATAAAACCTATTCTTATAAAAATTATGTTTTTTTTTTAAAAAATGTTATATAAAAAAATATTGAACATAATTTTAATTTGTTTTCTTCTTAAAAAGCATATAATTTCCGTTATTTTTTTTTCAATTTTCTTGCTTCCTACAGTTATTTATCACAAACTTAACTGATTAAGCATATGAAAAAATTAACTGTAGGTTGTCAAGAAAAAATCTTTCATTATACAGTACATTCGGTGGGAAAAAAAAACCTTTTCACCTACTGTACTCGAATAATACTTTTCCTCTAATGCACACGTTTCATTGTATTAGAGACATCTTTTCGAAAAATTTGGTGGCCGTTAAAACGACCGTTGAAATATTTGAGCTTCAAAGAAGCTACTGTTCTTTTCTCTTGTCTTCTTCTTCTTCCTTCTTCTCCTTTACTTCTTCTTTCTCTTCTACTTCTTCTTCTTCTTCTTCTGCTACTTCTTCTTTTTCTTCTTCTGCTGTTTCTTCTTTTTCTTCTTTTTGGTCTTGTATATTTTGTAAGTACTGTTCGTACTTATAATCAAACATATACACCAGTCTGCCATCAATGTCCCTTAACCTCCCTGAAGGATAGGGGTCCATTGCTATTTCCCAATCCCAGTCTTCATGCTCAGGAATTGGTAAAGCAGTATCCAGCCCGTTTACCGCAACCGAAGGAGTTGAATCGTTTGGTGTTAAGGGCATTTTGAAAAATGATAAAAAATTGTAACTACTCTTTAAAATATACCCTAAACTTTTTTTTAATATACACCCTTTTTTAATGTTCAAGTGCGCATGCTACATCACCGCATTTTTTCATGAAATTTTTTTATTAAAATATCTCTCTCTCTCTGTGCACAGGTAAGTATACCTTATTTTCACTGTTTGCTCAAAATAGGTCATCCAAATCGATCTATTATTTCTAAATAAAATTCACGTATTGCTTAATATCATCTATTTTACGTTATCGATACTACAGCGCATGCTCTCAAACCATAGAATCATCTTATGGTTTCGTCATATCCTAAAACCTCCTACTTTTTTTACGCATGCTCACTAAATCTGTATATTCAACCCTCCCTTTCTAAAAGCAACCAATGAGAACACGACCTCTATAAATTTACTGTTCTAAAAAGTCCCCCTCTATAGGACCTCAATAGTAACTACGTCACCACCTCTATATTCAATCCTCCAATGAAAACACGACCTCTATATTGCTACCTTTTCTAAAAATAGTGATGAAAAATCACCTCTATAATACAACCACTCTAAAACAACCAATCAGAAACGACCTCTATAAATGTATAATTACGTCATCACCTATACCTCCACCTCTATACCCTTATATATGCTGCTGGCATTAAAAAACGAGAGACCTTCTATTCAACTTCAAACAATTCGAAATGAATTGCTCAAACATTCCAACACAATTACAAGCATCAGTATTTCAACAATTAGCAAAACCATTCGAAAAGATCTGTCAATGACATACAAAAAATTTGTCTCTTCAACAAAAACAGATTTACTTTACAAAATCTTCAGTATACCCAACAATTTTTGAATTATGTTTTTAACAAATATCCCTTCAGGCTGGAGTTCATGGACGAAATGGGAATACAATGTAAGACTTGCGGACGGCCAACCATTTTACGGTCATTCTGTATGGGATTCAAAGTGCGTAGAAATGACCCGATACAGCAGGACTTCTAATTATACAGTTAACTATTTAGTAGGCACTACGGGTGTTAAATATGTTAATATTCTTGATGGGCCATCAGACACCACAAAATACGTTGATTTTGTGGGTGAAGCGGTCAATAGCTTCACAGACGATGGGGAGAGGGCTATCCAGGTGGGTGACGTGCTAGCGGTAGATAATGCCCCTATACACCACCATGCCGCAGAGAGGATTTTAAGGAACTGGCTTTCCACAATTGGAGCAGAATACTTGTTCCTACCAACTTATTCCCCGGATCTAAACCCAGCAGTACAATGTTTTCGAAAAGTGAAAACTTTCCTTAAAAATGACCGGTACAAAGTGAGACTTAGTGACAACTTTAAAATGGCTGTAATTAAACATTCGGGGAAATCACTATTTCTGACAAAATGTCTTTTACGCAACTGAGGTGTGTAAGTAGTATAAGACGCCTCGATAGGGAGGGGGGGGTCAACTGAGTGCACTTGTGAGGTCAAATTCAAAATGGAGGTCAAAATAAGGTAAAACAAGACAGTATAGAGAGAAAACAATTTTATTGAATGAAAACATGCAATTAGAACGAAACAATAATGAATAGCTGAACAGTTAAAGTTAAAAAACGTATTTACATTGAAGAAATAATCCTTTTCTTTCACGGTTTATCTAGTACATTCAGCGATCGTTAGAAAAGATGTCTTCGTTTATTCCTGTTAGTGTCAGTTACCCACTCCTGTTCATCCACCAAGTCCTGGAACTCTGGGACTATCAGTGAAATGCGGCCCAGCAGACGTACGAGAGAGTGAGTTTTCGTGCTCTCCATATGACGGAGTCTGAGGAGAATCCTGTGGACAGTTTTGAGGTTGGGGAGTTTTTTACCACCAAGGCCGATTTTAGTCGGGAAGCTGCAACCCAACGTTCAGAGAAGATTGGTTCCTCCTCCTAGACCGCCGCCGCCTAACTTCAACAGACGAGGAGCCAGCTCAGAGTCACCGGCCAGCCCTGATGGTTCGGAGCCTTATTCTCTGACGGACAGCCCCACTAAACAAACTACACCATCGCCTCCTCCGTACTCGCCCAATAGGTTACAGTGTGACAGATCCCTGTATGTGACAAGGCAAGACTATCAATTTGCCTTGCCTATGGACTGCCCTGACGATCGACCACCCAGAACACCAGAACCATTTTCAGTGGCGAATCCCCCTCTGCAGCCCGCTCCAGAGCTCCATGCCAGGATTCGGAGGAGAGCTCCACCCCCTCCCAGATCCGTAGGACGAGGAGGTGATCGGAGGGAACCGTACGCCAGACCTCCCATTCCCTCTGAGAAGTCGGCGTTTGTCCGTCCGCGACCCTTACCTTTTGGACGAGCCAGAAATCTGTTCGCGGATTTCATCCCGATTATCGAATCGCCTCCCTCTCCTCCGCCCATGGTAAGGACGTTTCCTGGGCCTCCTAAAACCCCTTCAACGCCACTTCGTCCTCCTTCCTGATCGCCATCCCCAGAATCAGATATTTTCCTGGAGCTGTACCAGCACAGCCGGCACCCCGTAGATGCCAGGAGCCATTTAACGATCATCCCGAGTTGGAGCAGAAAAGCTGAGAAAGAAGAGAGAGGGGAATGTGTAATATGCTATGGGGAAAAAGAACACCTGCAAGTCCAGTGTCAGAACTGTGGGACGATGACAGTTTGTTGTGTCTGTGTTGTAGGGGTCTACCAGAGTATCAATTCCTGCCCGATGTGTCCATTCCGGGGGGAGTTTTAGGGAGAGCCCAGCAGTCCAAGGCAGCTAAAGGCTTAGTCCATCTAGCCGAGAAAAACCAACGGCCCTTTTCAGGGCCTCCCATATTTTACGAAAAGATGCTATTTATTATAATGCAAATAGAAATCAAATATGAAACACCAGTCACACTTCCCTCATACACCAACATGTATTCTTAAGAGTTACTCTCTCCTTTTCAATTAAAACACGAATTTACTATGGTCGTAGCGGGTCCTTCTAAATCGGGGAAAACAAAATTTATAAAAAAGTTAATATTAAATAAACATTGGATCTCCCCTCCCCCGGAGAGAATTGTTTGGTGTTATCGAGAATGGCAACCGGCCTACGAAAGTTTACGGGATCAAGTTAACTTTATTCGCGATATACCAGAAAACGATGAGGAATTAGTGAGTGATTTTAGCATTCGTCACCTTTTAATTTTTGATGATATGATGGGAGGGAAAGCCATCGAATCTATTGTCGATTGGTTTACTCGCAAAGGTCATAACCGTAACATTAGTGTGATTTACATTACTCTGAATGTGTTTGATCGAGCCGTTCAACACCGGACGATTAGTTTGAATACTCATTACATGGTGTTGTTTTCTTGTGTACATATTTATTTAGCACAGTAGGACTGGAAACACTTTTCTTTCTCAATTGAAAGTTTTTGATGTCCGAAATCTTGGTGAAGAAACCCATCTTACTAAATAAAAGTCTACATAACAGCATTCGCTAGTTTCTATTCATGGATTTTAAAGAATATTGTGCAATGATCTAGCATTAATTATTGTTGATTTGTGTTACAGATTATCAAGATGACTTGAAGAACGATCACCTTTATAAAGACTTCAGGAAGTATTTGAAAGCCAAAGCTGATGCAGTCGACATGTAATCAACATAGTTGATGTAATTGGTAATTATTTCTGTTATGTTTAATTCAATATGTACTATTAAATTTTTCAATGCTCTATACATGTACACTATCAGATGCTTTATATGTTTATGTGATTGTCTGCCAGAAGAAATAGTACTAGAACCATACTTCATTGATTATAAGATATATTTTATATATAATATTATATATAAGATTAGGTTTTTCAGTTATTATGATAAGAATATGATTTTTTGAACCTGGACAGTGATAAAAAAGAGAATCCAAATGACAGATTAGTATTGGTTCAATTCATTATTATAACCCCGCTTCGAAGAAGAGTCCGGTTTACTGTTTAACCCTTGTCTGTCTGATTGTCCAATTGTCTGAGTCTGTAACAAAATCTCCGCAATTATCAGTTGCAGTTGCTTGAAATTTTAACACACTCTTTGTTAAGGCCTATCGGTACTGTTTTAATAACTATCTGTCTATCTGTTAATCAATCTGTCTTTTTAAAGGCATGGAATTTTATAGGTGGGTTTTAAGAAAAAGGATTTTGGTGCATATTTTTTTCTGAAAATTTGTGAATTTACAATTAATTTAATCATGATATATAGATGTTAAAACTAGACATGTTTATAATGATCAGTCATTTTACAGGTATGTTGATTTCTATTACTGATTTACATACATGTAATAAATATTGTTACACGTAGTTAACAAAAAGGGTCATAGTTATAAATGTGTTATTTTTTCATGCAGTCAAAAGACACATTTTCCTGACAGAGCCATACAAGTTTTAAGAATGGATAGACACCAAAAGAGAAGAATGCACTTGTGTTTTGGCTTTTGGGTGGAATATTCCGGAAGACACATGAAAAGACACAAATGTGTGGAAAAGCAAAGAAATGAAGTGTTTCAAAGTAGTGCAAATATTGAATGTTCTGGGTCTCAAATGCGTACATATATTTTAAATACCTGTATCTGTTAGTCCTTTTGTTTTATATTAATCTATTATTAGATACAGACGTTAGCGACATTATGATATAGAAAAGAAATAATAAAGAGAAATCAATTGATTGACGGGTGTTTATCATAAAATAAATCATTGGAGAAAAGTTTAGATAGTTTTTTGATGAAATGAATTATTTTGATGATGACTATGAGTCTATTCCAAGTCTGTTATGTCATAATGAATATCTTGAACCCCAAAACACTATAAATGTTAACAATTTATAAACATTTTTTATAGCTGTGCTGGAGACCATCATCGTCATTTTGGTGTTGTGTTTCTTTCTGAGACTGTTAAGGCGACAACAGTAGCACTACCGCTTGCCACTTCACATGAATCCAGTGAATACACCTTCGCCTGCACCCAGCTTGTTCCCCGCATCATCTCATTCATCTGTCTCTTTTGCTGTCACACCCTCTTACAGCCACCTTCCCTTTTTTTCAGACTCGGATTCTGAAATCAATGCGTTTAACTCTACCTTAACCCCCGCTTCAGCTTCAGTTGCAACTTTACATGATAAAGATCAAGTCCCTTTTGAGTCAATCTCTCTGAATATGCTTAAAATTGAGTCTGATGAAATAGGTGCTACAGTTAAAGTAAAGGAGGAAATCCTGGACTCCTCGCAGTTTGAAAGAAAGGGTCTGATTGAACCGGAAACAGAAGAGATTGGACCCATGACCCTGTCCAAGGCCAAAGGCTCAAAATGAATTCAAACTATGTAACTCGATTATTTTCGGTAGTATTATGTTCTAACCATAATAGGGGGGAAAAGACGAGCATTAATGATTTGGTTTGTGTGTGATGGTCAAAATACAAACCTTGAGCCAACACGGACCTCCATTACATTAGAGGTAGTATATGTACGTAAGCAAGAGTGAGTTACTAACTCAATGAACTAAACTTCTGTTGCGCTATATTTACTAAGTGTCCGCTCCTAACGACATAAAGCACAATACTATATCCTTACGACAAGGTGTCAATGCACTTCACACAGTTAATGGTCAGTGTAGAGTCAGCAGGGGGTAAGAGAGGGGCGATTAAGACACGTATACATTTAAAAACCTAAATGTAGATAATGTGTAAACAATTAATTAATGAAGAATAATGTTAATAAAGATAACATATTCTAAACCGTTATATAATCCACCTTTAAACAGTTTGTATCCTCTGGTAATCTATAAAATTGTCGATGGACCCTAATGTCGTGCCCCTGAAAAGTGGCCAAGACATCCTGCGATGTTTCATTCAGGTTGCGCAAGAGTTGCAAGTTGCTCCTTAGTCTGGTAAAGGTAATTGCAGTAAAAGTTTGCACACCTGGCTCTTTTTCAAACCTCCTTAGACAGTCTCCAGAAACCTCCGTATTTTGTCTCTGCTCAAAGGATCTTGATTTTTTTTACAATCGCATCCATAAGCAAGATAGCAATAGTTCTCCCCTCTTCCCTCAATTTCAAATCTAGTGTAAGTATTTTACAACTTCTCAAATTCGTTCAGTGTGCTTAAAACAACTTCCTCAGGTTTTCGATCTCCTTTTCAGCATCAGAAAATTCTTGCAGTTTGAAACATCGAGCTTGCCCACTTCTACGTTTGTTTAATACTAGTAAAATTATTTGCGCTAAGAACATGTGTTCCATTTTTGCATATACAGCGAAGTACATTGGACCGTTGGGGGGGGGGGGGGGGGGAGTTACCTTTAGTTCCAGGAAATTCTTACCAACCAAAATTTTTTTTTCCAAATCATGAAATTCCTACTCCGTGGGGGGGGGGGGGGGGGGAAATTATGGAACAATTATTTTTCCTGCTAGAAAAAGTGGGGGGCTGAACCCCCTCTGATGCTAGGTGCCTAATGGTTAGGTGTAACTTTGCAAAAAAAGCCCCCCCCCCCCCCCGTTCCGACGCCTATGGAGAGAGATAGAGAGAGAGAGTTAATGGAGTAAATTATAGATGACGCAGATGAGCGAATTATTTATCAATAGTTATAAAGTGACAAATCAAGACTAGTGTATCTTGAAAATGTATGTAACTTTGAGGTGTTTTGAAACTCTTTAACTGGGGAACAAAGATGTCTATATATAGAGAATAGGATAAGTAAGAGAATGAATAAAGTTGAGCAACATAGAGGTCTGTAGTAAGTTAACTCTTAGTGAATCAACAATTTCGCATATCGTCCGTAGTTTGTCCTTAAGTGGGTATTCCCGAGGTGTTAATATATGGTCCGGTGGCGTAAGGAGTTGGCAGACTTGGTCTTCTCCTGACACTGTAAGCTCTGGAGACATTGGGCTGTACTCGTCGAACTCTAGTTTCGTTTCGACTCGGGTCGCGAAAGTGCGACATAAACAGCGAGAGTTTGAGCCCGGGATTAAATCGAGTTTAACTCTCACACGATGCAGGGTTTGATGGAGTAAAGATGGCGTCACGCGGTTATAACAACATGTGAGTGTATCTTTTTAAAGCGCTAAGCATAGCTCAGCGCTATATTGTCGTTAGACTTTTATTTCCGGTGCAAGGAATAACTGCCCTCTATGAGCAGAAATATACATCATTTAAACTGGTAAGAGGTATAGGGAACCAGTTATCTGGGTGACGGAAATGGCCAAGTAGATACGATTGGTTTGCGGGGCTTACGTACACCTGCACGGGATGCTACTCAGTGATGAAAAAATATAGTGCGTATTCAGAAGCTAAAATATAGAAAAATAAAATCGATTCTTTGCAAGAAAATGTCAAAAACTGTGATAAATTACTGTTCAAAAGGTATAATTTGTGATTTTAAGATATCTTTTTGCGAATTCGTAGTTTTGTTATATTACTGCGAATTAATACATCGAATAGCGCGGCGCCAAAAGATAGCGTGGTTTTATTTTGTAAACAGAGCTTATCGAGATCGGAGAATTGATTGTGGATACAGCCTATCAAGATCAATAAAAGGCGTGACCAAACCAACATCAAGGTAAATTTTATGGTTGAGTGCTCCATGTTAGACTGTGTACTATATAAAATTAACACATAAACAGTGATAAATGGCATGAAAGCTTACAGTTCGAGATTGATCGCTTACGTACTTGACTGAAAAATATTTCTGTAGGGATAAATTTTATCAATTTACTTTATCACCCTGTTATATGTAGTTGCTAAATAGTTTATATTCTAACAAGGAAACAATCGGATGACCCCCTCCGGTTATTAAGATAGCCAACGCATATTATTGTTTACCATGTTTCATTGACCATACTGTACTATAATCGTAAAAAGGCGACATGTTTTAATATTGTTTTTCCATTGACTGAGATAATATTGAAAGTTTGTTTATTTCTTTTCGATGGTTTTTTTGACTGAGATAATATTGTAAATGTAGAATGTATGCAGGCTATTTATTCTACTATCCTTATTTGAATCAGAAATTTGTAGTTACACTGTTATATATTAGCTTAGCAGATAAAATATTTGTACTGCAGAATAACATTTAAGTAAATGAATAATTTAGAGCACACAATTGAACCACAGTACTAGTATTGAATGCAGAAATTTGAAGAGCAAATTATCTTGGAGTTTATATGACAACACATTGAAACAAAGAGATCTTTGAGAAATTTAATGAGACAGTACCATAAGAGCAATCAAAACCCCATTAAGAATATGTGAGAAAAATGAGATCTAATTGAAAAACATTGTACAAATGACATTTTAAGAACATAAATTGAGACATCTGAGATATTATGAGAGTTTAATGAATGAAAGATTGTGAATATAAAATCAAAGGCCTGAAGGGCCATAATACTGCATAATTTTTTTTTCAAACTATCTAAACATATCTAATGATAATTGGCAGGATTTTTATTAGTTTGAATGTAAAATATAGTTCCTGAGTATTTTAGTAAACTTTGCATATTCAAACAAAAAACACCAAAAAAAAAACACACGCAAAAAAACCTATAATCATGCAAGATAGACAATACTGCTTATCATGTATACATGAGATATAAGTATGGCATTTTGTAGATATCTATAAAAATGTTTCAAAAAGGGGGATAAGACACATAAACTACCAAAATGTGTACACAAAAATCTTAATGATTAGGAACAAACTGAGGAACTAGTCATATATTAAAAATATAGAGATAATACAAAACAGTTCCATTGGCTGTAAGTAGAAGACATTTCAAGTATATCTAATAAGGTTGTCTATAACTGCATATCATGAAATGTTTTCTGTGTAATACTAACATATACATGCAGACTGGCAATGGAAGGACAAAGACTAATTTAATAACATTTCATTCAAGAGTTGAGAAGCCAAAGTTTAATAGTGTGACTAAATTTTCTTGTATATTTTCAAATGAATATAAATCAAACTCATAATCAAACATTACTGCTTAAAATGTGCAGTAAGTGATATAAATCTGTTTTTGAGAAAAGTTGACTATAATCTACAAAGCATGATTATATGAAAAAAAGAAGAAGATACATTCAATTTATGAGAAAAATTTGACAGTTTTGTACTGCAAAAGAACATTAATCAAACATTACTGCTTAAAATGTGCAGTAAGTGATATAAATCTGTTTTTGAGAAAAGTTGACTATAATCTACAAAGCATGATTATATGAAAAAAAGAAGAAGATACATTCAATTTATGAGAAAAATTTGACAGTTTTGTACTGCAAAAGAACATTAAAGAAGTCAGACTGCAGTGAGCATGTCTGTCTGGGTAAAAAAATCTAGGAAATATTGAAACATATGATTATCCAATAACTACAGTGCTGTTAAAAAGCTAAACTTTAGATGTGGTATTTTTCTAAATATGTACAATGATTGAATGTAAAATAAATCAGTAAAGAAAACACAAATAGTGTAACTAAGTATGATTTAAAAACTAAAAGCTAATCAAACATTATTGGCATTCATTATGACAAGTGAACAAAAACTTTCCAAGCACTACAACCACTACCAAATGCATCATGTATGGTAGTGTAAAAAAGCAAAAAAAGAACATAAACATATATACATCATTTCTTTTACAATGAAATGTAGAACTTTAAACAAAGTTTTTAAAGGCACACATGTACATGTATAATTTTGTGCAAGATTTTTTTTAAAGAACAGTGTTTATGTTTAATAAACAATTAATAAATGGTGATACATGAGTATTCATGGGAAGAATTTACAGAATATGGTATGTTACTCCAATGAAAGTTATGAAAATTTTAAGGAATTTTTACACAGTGGTAGCATTAAAATTTTAAAAATGTCTTGAAATGAATTAATTTTTGCACCACTTTTCAACAATATACAATGGTACTCAACTTCACAAAAAATGAAAAAACCATAGTAAAATCATTGTGTTATGTTGAACTAGAATATTGTTGAACAAAAAGCATTATAAGAAATGTAGAAACACACATGTTGCATATGTAATAACCACATATCATTCAAAAATGTAGAAAATACAATTTTGAAGAAAAGCCATATTTGTCAAGAATGTTTGCACACATACACACACAAAAAAATTGAGCAAAATTGGAGCCTTGTCAAAATGAATGAAAAGAAAAGGAACTAGCATTTATATCAATTTTAGGTATGTTGATATTCTAAATAGTTTATAGAACCCACATAAACAATATTTTTCTTCAGCTGCAGCAATTCCAATTTGTCAAAAGTTCAGTTTGAAATTTCTGTTAGTATGAAAGTTCAATATATTTTGAGTTCAATTTTTAATTTCAATGATTTCGTTTTCTCTTGCGGTGATTTCTGCAGTCAGTGGAAGTTTGCAAAGTAAAACAGACTCCACTTCATGAAGTTGACATTCCAAGTAATGCGCCAGGGCTTCACTGCTAATTTTAAATTCTTCATACTCTCCATTGGCATCATCAGCAGTAAGGGATGCCAAATTTTCCTCCAGCCACTCGAAGCCAATGAAAGAAACTCTTCTGTGAATAACTGGGGTATCAACTTCCTGTAAAATTATTCAAAAGTTTTACTTTATTGCAGAGTGTTCATTAAGTTCATGTTAACAGCTGCTTCATTTTAAAGAAATTTAATCTTAAAATATACAATCCATTTAAAGTAAGGGTATATATAATATATTTTCTGCCATAAAATGAATGATATTATGAATAGTTAAACTAAATAAGTACAAGATTTTACCTCAATGTTTGTACGAGACGTCGTTGATACGCTCTTCTCATCATTGTACAGCTGTACAACAACATTTGTTATACTTATGTGGCTGCCAACGGAAGTTTTCTCCTTACACAAGTCCCTCCACAAGGAGACTTTGCAGGAACCCGATGCATCTTTTACTTTAATAGTCCTAACTGGGGTATCCTCCCCGTTAACCCTTACGGACCTTTCAATCTCTTCCTATTAAAATTACAAAATACAATTTATACAATGATTAAATCTATTATTAAGTTTTCTTTACTAAGGTTATGTAAAAACATAACAATGTTATTTGATTACCTATTGAATATATTAACAGAATATCTCAATTAATGGATTAACTTAATAAATTGCTACATTTATTTAAAATACAAAACATAATATTAAAAAAATACTTACTGAAACAACTTGCCCCCTAAGGGTAACAAGGGTCTTCACAGGAGATGTTTGGACCGTTTTAATGTTCACCTCAGCAGCAGGAGGTGGACAAGCGATGTCTTTTCCCCGTTGTATTAATGATGCTGGGACTTCCATAGGACCAGTCTTAAGGACTTTGCTTCTGTTGGTCATGACAATTGATTTGCCTACATCATTTTTAAGGATGACATTCAACAGTATAACAGTTTGTCCCTCTTTCATGAGGTGTAGTTTTGCCGAGTCATACAAGACTCCTTTTACAGCCATTGTGTTGTCCGCAAAGCCAATGACTGTTGATTGGCGCTTTTCACCACCTGCATTTTTGTACGAAATAACTGGGCCAACTCCACAAACGTTAACTTTAACTGCTGAGGCGTAAGGTGTGGATTGACTGCTGCCACGAAAGGCTTCTTCTAATGTCTTCATCTATAAGTGAAAAATAGTGATGTTAATAATAAAACCTTTAATTACAAGTAATATTTTACTTTCAGTGTAAAGCAAGAAACACAGGTTTATGATCAGAGAAATATGTTTCCAGTACACCACTAGAATGTATTAAATTTTTGTTAATATTTGTGTACACATGATCCAAAATAGTGTTGTAATTAGTTGAAGATGTACTGACTAGTTGAGACAAAGAATAATTAGAGTATAGAAAAGTTGGCAAACCTTGGATTTGTTAAAGTCTCCCATAAAAATGTGAGGATTCTTAAAATTGTAAACAGTATCTAAATGAGCAAAAAACTTCTTGTACAATTTTAATGATGCAAGCTTTGGGGAACAGTACAAGAAACAAATGTGAATAAGCAGATCTGCATGTAATATGTAACCATGTGCAAATTCAACACCAAGGATATTGGCCCCAACAAAGGAATTTATGAAACCTTTTGTGTAAACTACTAAGCCATGATATGCTCTGCCACTACAGCAAGTGTCATCATTTCTTGACAAATTGAACCCTTCCAGATTTACAATGCCTGATCGGTCATTTGGTTTAAGACATGTTTCTCCAAATGCTATGATATTAGAAGCCAACATGTTGGCATCTGCACGAACATCATCAATATGCTTTTTCAAAGACCTACAGTTGTGAAAAATTATTTTGAAAATATGTTCTGAAATGTTGTAAAGCAGAGGGATTGATATATTAACCTGAGAAGATGTTCGCATTCTATTCATTTCCTCCACAACAGGAGAAGACACTTTAATACAATCTGGATCAAAATTTAGTAAGAAGACAGAGGTCAATTGTTTAACACGACTTAAAGCAACATAATACAAATGATCTATTTTTTTTTTTGCCAAGACCCAAAAACAGCACTTTCAAGAGTACAACCTTGTGCTTTATGTACAGTTTTTGCTGCTGCAAGACAAAGAGGAAATTGTCGGCGAGTTACATGGAACGATTTATAATAACTTATATTAAACTTTCTTGTTGTTTCTATAATTGGGGTCCATGTTGAAGAAATATCAGGAGAGAACAGATGTTGATATTGAGTCCTGCACTTTTTACCAATATCTTCTGAACAGAATTTCACCCAAACAATACTACATCTAGAAGATCCAGGTTCCCTGAAATCAAGTTTTGATATTGTGCAAGGTGTACCAATTGCCAATCCATCTGATACATCAATATTAACACACATTTCTGCTGGCAGACCCTCACCAAGACACAAATATTTGTTTAATCCTTTTGTTTTTGTGGCATCTTCTGGAATTTTCATCAGAATTTTTTCATGTAAAGAGGATGGTAAGTCTCCAGATATACCATCAATGGCCTCTACAATGGTTTTTTTGGAATTGCACACATGCTGAAAAATAGTTCTGAACGTCACATCTGTGTGTGAATAAATGTGGCACATTCCGTGTTGTATCATTTTCTTCTTAAAGAATTTGCATTTTTAATGCTGTTATGTCTTCTTCCAAATGATTTCCTTCTCTAATTCGATTCAACATTTCAGCAAATTCCAAATCATCTTTCTGTCTCATAATTTGATCCAATTCAAACAATTGGAAATGATCAGTCCATAAATTTGTTCCTAAAGATGCAATACTTTCAGTATTACTAGAAGCAAATATCCACTGATCAAAAACTGGTTTCAGTTGAAACAAATCCCCAAAACAAATAACTGAAATACCACCAAATAGTCTAATGCAACCCAAGATTTCTTGCAATCGTAAATTTATAAAATTGAACATATTTTTTCCTACCATAGATATTTCATCAATAAAAAGAAGTTTTAGAAATTTAAATTTTGACTGAAAGTTGCTCAACTGTTGCATGTCAAGAGGTTTATAATGAAACCCTTGGTCTGCTGGAATATTAAAAGCAGAGTGTACAGTACAACCACCTACATTGAAAGCAGCTTTGCCAGTTGGTGCACAAATCAAAATATGAACATCATCTGGATTTTCACCAGGCTGGTGTGAAAAATGCTTTACAAGTGCCTGATAAAGAGCTTTTAGTAACACACTTTTACCAACGCCTGCACCACCACTAAGAAAGTGATAAAGTGGATCTGTTTTAGTTTTCATCCAATTAAGTACATGATAGAAAAACTCCTTTTGTTTAACATTTAATGTTCTAACAAGATTTCTGTATTCATCATCAGTCAATTCCCTTGCAAGCTGTTCCTCTTGGTTTGGTATTTGTTTTCTACCAATGTTTAGATCTAATGCAAGATCATAGTCATTATTTTCAAAGCTAGTTCCTGGATTGAAGCATCCGTATTCTTCGCATATTCTTGATCCGCTTTCAGCATCACATTCATCTTGGTGTTGCAATTCAGAAATAACAGAACATTCTTCAGTTGCTGACACTGTATATTCCAGTTCAGATATATTAATCGTATAATCACATACATAGTTTTTTCTCTTCCTTTCAATTTCTCCTTGATTGTCAACATATCTTTCTTCATAACTCGAAAAATTTGCTAAAATATCAGAATATTTTTTCCAAGGCAAATATAACATTAACTGTTCCCGGAAATAGTTTTCATTGTCATTTCCTTTACTGTAGCCTACAGAATAAAGCACTCTTGGACGCTGTCTCTTTACCATAACAGTACCATCATGAAAAACATGTTCTTCACACTCCAAAAGTACATTTACATCTGAAGACTCTTGATCGTCATCAGAATCATGATCGTACGTTTCTGGCAGTTCTTCTGGAACAGCTTTGGAACAATTTTTGTTGTGATTATCTGGTCTTTTTTTACCATACTGCACAGTATATAGAGCCACAAAGTCTGCCAAACATTATTTACTCATTGACTTTGGTCGTCTTTGATAACGCTTTATAGTGCTGTCTGATTCTACAGAGGTTGATGCTTTTGGTAGTTCTTTTAACACAGTATTTGGTTTCATTAGAGTTACTCATTTTGTTGTGATTATCTGGTCTTTTTTTACCATACTGCACAGTATATAGAGCCACAAAGTCTGCCAAACATTATTTACTCATTGACTTTGGTCGTCTTTGATAACGCTTTATAGTGCTGTCTGATTCTACAGAGGTTGATGCTTTTGGTAGTTCTTTTAACACAGTATTTGGTTTCATTAGAGTTACTCTTTCACTTTCTGGATTTGTATCTACAAATACTACATCTCTAGAGGACCGTCTTAATTGCATCTGTAGCACTAGATAACACGCCTCTTGAGCTCCAACCTCAACATGATTCAAAAATGTATTGCCAACTTTTCTTACTTGGTCTCGAATGTTACTAGAAGCATTTTTGGATTCCCTGCATGCAGTACTGAGCAAATTGGACATTCTTCGTTGTCCTTTAGAAATGTATGATACAATATAGGCTGCACATGCATATGGATCAAGTATGTATTGTATATCCATGTTAGCTTCCCAGCATTTCAGTAATGTTTCATTGTAGTTGTTTACTCTAATTTCAGACAAAGCTCGCCTCAAAAACACTTTTTTTTTGCCAGATTTAATACTTGATCTTATGGCTAGAATATACTTATCATACGAGAGTTTCAATGAAGTCAAAAACTGTTCAAATGTTAGATCACAATTTTCCCCTGATTTCAACCCATCTAAAAATGAAGTAATTTGTTTGTAATTATTTTTTGCCTCAGTAATGTCTTCTCTATCATCATTTAAGCCCTCTAAAATCACAGTTTTATCAAGAGGAGGTAGAGAAAATCCAAAACGACAAACAGGCTGACCTTTTTTTCTGCAAGATTGGGCATGTCTATGAGTTTGATAATTGACTAATGTAGCAATAGATTGATTTTTGCTGCAAGAAATATATTTGTCAACAAATGTTTCAATTTTATTATTTGGATCATTAACAATAGATGGGGCCTTGTCAATCCAAATAAGCATGTGAACATGTGGGGAACCTCTCTGTTGGAATTCTACTCGGAAGAAAAAATCTACTATTTTACCTATTGGAGAACTTTCATGCTTTAATACATTGTTTAAAAACATTTGGAATCTATGATCAAAATATCTAGCACATGTTACAGGATCAGCTTTAATAAGTTCACTTTTTTCAAACCATGTCAAATTTTCAATTTCTAAATCTGTGAATGTTTTGTTCCTGAGAAACTTTCCTAACACTCTTAGTAAAGGTTTCCATTTTGTTTCTGCTGCAGAGAAAGAGCAAAACCATGTTGGAATGCCCAATTGTCGAATCATTGCATATATGTCTTTCTTACAGCAAGTGACACTTTATCAGATATTTGTTTTATCTGCAATTTCTTGAGTTTAAAAAAGATATTTGTTACATTTTTAGCTACTCTCCTGTCACAGTTTCTTAATTCCCACTTACAAATTGTGCTAAAGTGGACAGGGGTAGATCGAGAATTGTTGTTTTTCCTGGTTTCACCGCAGTATATTGCTGGGAAGGAGAGGAATTCAGAATCTTTATCTTGAAACATTCCTAATGGAGTGTTCCCTTCTGCTGGGGCAATGCTTAAAATTCTATTGAATTCTCGAAAATCTGCAGGGTGCATAACAGTATCAAGATTTCCTGAGGACCTCAAAACTGACCCATCATCCTCTGACCATTCGTCTTCTTCAAACTCCTGTTGCTCTTGTTC
This sequence comes from Magallana hongkongensis, assembly GCA_015776775.1. Taxonomy (NCBI): domain Eukaryota; kingdom Metazoa; phylum Mollusca; class Bivalvia; order Ostreida; family Ostreidae; genus Magallana; species Magallana hongkongensis. The sequence continues at coordinate 3,788,350 of CM027468.1, forward strand.
ACTATCTGAATGGTTTAATCTTTCTTGAATTTCTTTCTCCTTTAATAAACCATCATTATTTACAATATTCCAACTCTCGTTTAATTCTATCCCTTCATTTTGAAACAATTTGCTATTCTGTATTAACCATTGTGCTGCCATTAGAATTTTTTCTGGTCGGACTTGTTCAAACGCTATGTGGCTTTTAAAGTTGAGACTTCTTTTAAGTTTTATTGGAATTGTCTCACTAGCATCCATATTTCTTGGTAAGAGTTTAACTGTTTTGTTCACATCAGCGGGAACATTTACAACGTTACCGTGCATAGCTAACTGACCCCCTCTGGGCAATTCTTTGATCTGCATAAAAGGGATTCTTGGCGATATCAATCTTTCTTCTAATTTTGTCAATCCTTGCAATTCATTTGGTATTGTTGGAAAACAAAATCCATTACCAATGGAACAGGGTGGAACTTTACTTTCCATAAGATATGTTTTGCATTGTTTGCAGATCCATTCCTTGTTATTTACAGTTTTAATTGATTTTACACACATTTGTAACAAATTCTTTTGGAGTTTCTGAGAACATCTAAATTCTTCAACAGATTGTTTAAAGAATAGTTGACTGCAACTAACACATATATATTCTGGTCCTTGGGATATAAGTAAATGAAATTCTGATACCAGTTTATCGGAATTATCACAACATTGCTTTTTGCAACCAGTAGATGTTTGTGATTTCTTTTTGCGCTTCTTTTTATTGACATTAGTATCATTATCCATTAGATTCTGAGACTTAAAAGGCAGGTCTACAAGTTTTACAGCTCTTTGGTCTTCACATGAAGTGAGGTCAATTTTCTCATTCACATTTAAAGCTTCCTTGGAATAGTGCAAATATTAACATCTGCTACTCTGTGTTCATACTTGAGTTTGAACTCTGACATAGTACAGATTTTAATCACATGCAAATCATATTGTTCATCTATTCCATTGACAAGACATCTCAAATGAAGACATAGTTCCTGTAAGGTTTTCTTTTGAATAATAACACTTGTTCCGTCGGGCGAGGATAAACCTGCAGCATTTCTAGCATGCGAATCAACAACAACAAAAAAAACATTCTGACTTGAAATTGCGATGGCACTTTCCTTACACAGGAATATGCAAAATTGATTCTCATTTTCATTTCCTGAGAGTCCCATCGCAAGTGCTATCTTTAAATTGACAAATGGATAGTTTCCAGAGAAATTTTCATTAATGGTTCCACTGTATGTTTTTTTAATTTTCCAGTTAAAAAATATTTTATCCATTTGAATAAATGGTGGTACATCTTGTGGCTCAAGAAAGGACCTATAAGACATTAAAGTTTCTCTAGCAAAGTTGTAAACATAATCCCCTTGAATCAGAATTTCATCTAGATCTTTGGCTACCCACTCCGAAGATATGAAAGGTTTCATGTAAAGTTTAATCAGAAAAACAGCGCAACAAGGTAAGCATTGCCGTCCACGAGACTCAAAGCTGAACAACTCAATACCTTGGTGGAAAGTTCCCTGAATCGGAAAATCAGTTTTGGGTCCAGGATTCAATTCTACATCACCACACAAAAACAACAACACTGAAACAATCAAACAAACCTTGTTCATGTTTGATGCTAAATATAGAAGAAGAAACCATTTTTTACCCATTGTGTTTTTCTTTTGAATTTTCTTACTCTTATTACAGCTATAACATCCTATTCTAGCACGCCACTGTGCAATGTCAACCCCCATTTTATGAATTCAACAACAAGAAACTATTGAACAATATAAAAGATCTATATTTCACATCAATTTTTTAAATATTAGACTTCTTTCAAACTTTTTCTGCACCAAATACACCCCTGCAGTAGTTTAATTCAATCTTTAATATCCTTAAGTGTACCCACAAGATTTTTAAACAGAAATAATTAGCTCCATTTCAACATATAATAGCATTTCCAAAACAAATATCAAAGCATTTTAATTATTTTAATTTGAAATCAATCTCAATATAATACTTCTGAATAAAAATATCAACTCTAGCATTCAAAATTAAAGTATGAACTCCAGCAAATTCAGAATAAAAATCTCAACTCCAGTAATCAGAATGATAGTATAAACTCCAGCAATCAGAATAAAAATATCAACTCCAGTAATCAGAATAAATATATCAACTCCAGATTCAATATGTAAATTCTACTCCAAAGAATGTTTTGTATAATTTATCAACTCCAGATATTATATGTTTTGCATCTCCAGAATACTATAATATCAACTCCAGTAATCAAATTTGGTTCAACTCCAGAATACATACATGTACAAAATCTGCTCCCAAGAATTTATTGTATCATTTAAATATCAACTCCAGGTACTCATGCGAAATATCAAGGCTGTTTTCATGAAATAAACATAAATTATGGAATTTACTCAATACTCAAGTTGAATCTACAACTCTTACTCTGAATAAAATTCAAAGAATATTTATAGCATAGTTAAGATATTATACGGTACGTATGACACTTTCACTATATCAAGCAATCTGCATCAATATCAATACATATGCATATTCGTAATGTTAGGACCCTATTTAATATTGGCTGTGATAAAGATGGGTCCTTTTCACACTGATTAAATGTTCTGTAGAATATTCTCTAGATCGTTTTATTCTTTCAGTCGTTTGTATTCATGCAAGTACACGGTCTGGTGGATTTGTTTACAAACAAACTACAACATGTGCTCAAGGCTAACGTAAAATGTATTTAAAATATAATTATCAATAACAAAACCTTGTTTTCTACAGAAAAAAATATATGTAACGTACCTTTTCCTCACTTTCTCAAGCTTCTACGCGGTCTTTGGGAATCTTTCTTGAACAAACTTAGCTTCGATGCGATGATTGCGATCGGCCAGACACGCTATTTTCTAGACATCACGTGACTACGTATCACAAACTACGCACAAAATAATTCTTTTTGTGCACCTTTCATAACACACGACGCAGAAGACACTTTTTCCTGATATACTTAATAATTGTTGTTTTTAGACATTCAGTAATATAATGACACAAAAACGCTTTACATCAACATGCACTCGAATATCAGTAAACCTTGTATTCCTACGCACTATGAACTGGCGCGAAAATGTCATAACGTTAGAGTTCTCTGCCCTTCTTTAAACATGGCGCTGTTGTAATATTCATTCGCGTAGGGTTTAGAGTTTTATTAAATTTAACAAAATTATTTCATATTGGTTACAATAACGTAAATGATTAAAAACATACGGAAAAATATAATCTTGCTTAAAGATATTAATTACGAACAACAAATACTTTGCAACATTCGAATGAAACTATTTTGTGTCGCCCATGTTCAAATAATTGTCAACTCTTTGCCGTAAAGATTAGACTGGCAACTAGATGGCCGTAAGCCATAAAAATCGTCATAAGCAAAAATAAAAATAAAATTCTCAAAATCAGGAAAATTCTAATCGGGGTGGGGAATGGGGAGTGCGTGGTATGCCTTTAGCTCTTTAGCTGCTCAAAAGTGTCTTTATTTTCACTACTATTTACGATAATACATGCTCCCGGGGGATCCATTTTCCTTATGTGATCAACAAATTTTTTTTATACGTAAATTGATTTTTTTTAAACGGAGGAGGGGGGAATCTGTGACGAGTCAATTTTTATTTGTAAGTTTAATAAAAATGTCTGGTGCAAGAAAAGAGGAAATAAACTGCAATGTACATTATGTTAAAATCTTTATTATTCAACAACATTTTATCTGAGATAAATTCTATATTGGCGTGCGACCAGTATATAAACAATCGGATTAAAATCAGATCTTTGATCCATTCCGACAAATTCTGTTACAAAGAGCGTTACAAAGATCTGATTTTAATCAGATTGGTATATAAATAAATAAAAAAATCTTATGAATTATGAATAATGAAAATGTACTGGAAAAATAGGTATATTTATTTTATTTTGCATTCAAATTCATTTACTTTACGTCACTACTTTTATTTTTATTGATATATCATAATTCATTTTGATCACCTGCTGCGCTCGCCCCAACGGTCGCACCATAAAACATATTACATTTTAGAGATTTCGTTATAATGAAATTAAATTATTAAAAATTAAATCCCAACGAAATTTTATTTGGTTTAAAAACAACAAAATTTTAACCCAACGAATATATGTGCTTCTACAGTATTTTATTAAGTTACCATAGAAAAGAACAATACACCAAGAGATGATCTTTAGGAAATTTAAATAATGCTTGTTTTCAATCTCTCCTCCCCATCCTGTCCTTTAAATGTTTCTCCTGAATGAGAAAATCTCCACTGGCATGACTGGTTGCGCAGCACAGTTAAGGCTGTCAATAAACTCCGTTCAGACAAAAAGTACGGGAAATGTGCATTATGACATCACAGTATATTACAAGCCTCGAAAGTTCTTATTAATCTATTTATTAGTAAAATTAAATTATACTAATCTTTTAATTAAAAACAACAAATGCTATTACTTACAATTTTGATGTCCGTTATATCGTACACACTGAAAAATAAGCGAGATGTCGTTCTCGCTGTACTACAAAATATGACGTCATATGCTTCAAAATGACGCATTAAGTTAAATCATTGAAGGCTATCGTGCAGTTTATAGCGAAGAAAAATAAATGTCATACATTAACGGAAAAGTATAAATGAATATTTTGTTTAAAATTATTATTAGTAGAATGCTACCTATATAGTCTTATTGTCATTTTATTAAAAGTATGCATCGTATAAAGAAGCCACCTCGGTTTTGTATAAAATATCGTTTCTCTAAAATCTGAGTACCTAAATAAATCTGTTCATTTGTTCATAATGCTACGCCTACAATTTGATTTTATGAAAACAAAAGTTGGCACAACTGTTAAAACAAACTTAGAACAATACATTGTAAAAGGAAAACTTGAATGGAGTGTCTTTTAAGTTGAGATGTGCCTTTTATCTCTTTTTATATTAGCAAAACGCTAGAGTCATAATCTCATAAAATATCTCTGATTTTTCAGGACTTTCTTGAAATTGAAAGGTGATCCCCAACCTTTGGAGAGTCTCAACTCTGAAACATCCTAAACAACAGGACAGTAATTCTTGCGGCGTTTACTGGTTGATGGTCAGTAACCTTTGTTTTTAAAAAGTCTAATCTTTTACTGGAATGAGAATATAAAAAGATAATTCTAAATAAAATTGTTCTGTTTGTGAAAATTAACATGTACAAAAACATAAAAATGTTCAGTTTCCTATGTTTGGGTTCCTATTTTTGGTTTCAAGTTTGCAGAAAAATATGCAGGTGGAATTTGTCTTGACTTTAAGTCATCCAAGCCTCAAGAGCTTGTTTTTGCCTACAGGCAAAGAATTCTTCAGACAATTGTACAGAATCCTGGTAAGTAAAACCATTGTTCTGTAGATTTTGAAATGAACATTTTCATCTTCAAAATGAAATGCAATCCCCTTATTAATGATGGAAAAAGCAAAATAAAAGTAATAAACTCCAGTGGCAAGTATTCTAAGATATTGATGATCAGTTCCGGGTGTAGTAAATCTGAAGAAGATTGAGACAACTGGTTCTTATCGATCATTGGGAACCTAGAGGAGAAACATGGTGCAAGTAGTACCTTACCCAGTCTCCATCTGTAGAGGCGAACAAAATTGAGAGTGTGTGGAAATATGCTAAGAACCACTTCAAGAAAATGGCTGGAACAGAGCTAACGCAATTTGAGAGTCATTTGGCAGAGATCATGGAGGACAGATGTGAAGGCCAACATTTACACATGTTTTTTTGACCAGCTTAGAAGCATCTACACACTGACTGGGCCACTTGTGTACCATTACACAACACCTTTTGTCGATACGTGGACAGATTTACCAGAGGCATCAGATTCCCAACTAAGTTATTAGGAAAATAAAGCCAGGTATATTTCTTGCAACATTCTGCTTCCAATTTTTTTCAAATATTGGGTTTTTCATTACAGGCTCTTTGATTGACACATTTCCTCTTAAATTTTAAGAAAACACAGATACAGAAAGAGAGCCTGCAATATCGGATGCAGATCATGATGACAATCCTGTCATTATAAGTGACACTACATCCTCCTATATTTCACCAAACAGAGAGCTGTCCTCCATGGAGTTACCAGAAAGGCGGGCCAGGATGTCAGACAGCTGTGATGCATTAATGCATGCCATGTATTCAGATTCCGATGATTCCAGTGAAGCGGATAACACCCTGACTGGTAATTATTCTAAAATTATGAATAGAAATAAGTATATGTTGAGCAGTTTATTTCAATATCCATACTTACCTGCATCAACTATTTGCAATGTGCCCGGGCTCCTACGATCATGCTCGAACATTAAAAACATTAGAGTTATCTGCCCCTACTTGGAACTCTCCTTTACTACTTCCGTTCAGTTTATGTTGGGGCACCGCCATGTTTGGCGGTTTTTTGTAGCGTGGTCAGACAATAAATTTTATTTATTGTTCTTTTCGTAACCTACGGTCGTGTAAAGTATTAAATATGGATAATTACAAGAAGTGTTCACAGTGTTCGCGGGAAATGAACGTTATAGACGATCACCCAGAGTGTTTTCGTCACAGATTGTGTACCGAAGTATTTACATGTGAAATTTGTAAGGCCTAGACGCCGGGGCGATGGACCGCGTATACCAAGATGGTGGATAAGGCCTTAGCGAAGGCAAACAAGCCTGGAGAAACCGCGGCATCTAGCGAGATGAGAGAACAGCCGACGGTTGGTGAGAATATTATGTCGTCGCCGTCTCCGAGCGGCATGGGAGACAGAACTCGGCCAACACCGCCTCCGAGCGGACAAATAAGGGCCTCACAAGTTCAGTCCTTGCCTCCGAGCGGACAATGGAACCCGCACACAGCTTTTGTGTCCATTAATCCTGCACAATTGACGTCTCTGAACGGCCAAGCGCAGATGCCATTCGTTCCGGTAGCACCTCCGAGTGCACAACCGAATTTTATGAATTGGTCAGAGCAAGCATTTAATGCTTTTATTGACAGCAGAATAAAGCTCATGACTCAACAGAACGTTTCTCCTGGCGTGACTTGTACTGGTTCTAAAACCACAGGTGAGTCTGTGAATGCAGATACAAATAGAAATGCAAGTAACAGACGGTTTAACAGATTTGAGAGAGAAACGAGGTCAGTTAGCCCTGACGTTCTGGATCTTGCAGATGCCAGAGACGATCAGTTTGTAGATGATGAAGATCAGTCCTTGGAGGATTCGAGATCTCAGTCGAATGACAAGTGTGATGAGACCGAATCTACAATTGCATCTGTAGAAGGCTCGGGTTCTTGGAAGAACTTTATAACAAAAATGGCATCAGATCTGAAAGTTCCTTTAGAGGCCGATAAGCCAGAACAGGAGTATGCCTCGTATGTATCGCAACATTTACAGTGCAACAAGGAGTATTCTAAGATAGGCCTCCGTTGGAGGGATCTTCTATTCAAGCCTTCATGAATGTAGATAAAGAATGGCAGACTAGAGGCAAAATCCGCTTTGCAAGCTCTTGTGCAGTTGTTTAATTCAATGGCTGATGTAACATCTCGAGTTATTGTAACAGCCGTAGGAGCCAGACGAAGTCTGTATTTGCAGGACATGGCCTTCAAGAATAAGGCTACTGAGTCAAAGTTACAGAATTTGTCAACAATTGGCTCTGATCTTTTCCTCGGAAAGTATTTTGATGTATTGCATTCTAGTGCAGAAAACATAAGAGATGCGAAAGAGACCCAACATTTAAGGGGTAAGGATAATTATGCAGCTTCCAAGAAGCGCAAGTTTGATCAGAGAGGAGATGCAAGACTGAACTAGTGGGTATTGTTTTTTTATACAAAAAAACACATGTCTCCCCTTCTCCCCAAGGATTGTAATATGGGGCAAATTTAATAAGTGAAAAAGAATGAAGTCAGCTATATGTTAGATATCATCCATATATGATACAGTTTGGAAAATGAATTAACTTGAGACACAAGATTGGTCAAGGTCAAAAATTATGGAGGCGTGCACTTCTTCTCAATACCATCTAGCTATGTTCCAAGTTTGAAGCCTTAATGTCAAAAGGTATCTAAGTTACCACCAAGACAAAATTTAATTATTTTTTCTCAACTTGACCTTGAGTAAAACAAGGTCAAGGTCAAATGTTTATCAATAGTACACCTCAGTGTATTATAATTGTTCTTTGTGTAAAGTTTGAAGTCCTTCTGTCAAAGAATATTTAGGAGGTGAACAATGAAGTTTTTTCTAATTTGACCTTGAAATGAAATTTTTAGGTCAAGGTCAAAAATTTTGGTAAGGTTGAACTGGACTATAAACCATCTATGTATGATACAAGTTAAAAGATTGTATGATTAAGGAGTCTTGTGTTATGGTCCGGACTATATTTTTTATAAAACTCTTGACCTTGAAAAAGATAATAGGTCAAGGTCAAAAATTTTGATGGCGTGCACTTCTTCTCAATACCATCTAGCTATGTTCCAAGTTTGAAGTCTTAATGTCAAAAGGTATCTAAGTTACCACCCAGACAAAACTTAATTATTTTTTCTCGAGTTGACCTTGAGTAAAACAAGGTCAAGGTCAAATATTTATCAATAGTACACCTCAGTGTATTATAATTGTTCTTTGTGTAAAGTTTGAAGTCCTTCTGTCAAAGAATATTTAGGAGGTGAACAATGAAGTTTTTTGTGATTTGACCTTGAAATAAAATTTTTAGGTCAAGGTCAAAAATTTTGGTAAGGTTCAACTGGACTATATACCATCTATCTATGATACAAGTTAAAAGTTTGTATGTTTAAGGAATCTTGTGTTATAGTCCAAACTCTATTTTTTTATAAAACGCTTAACCTTGAAAAAGAAAATAGGTCAAGGTCAAAAATTTTGGGGGCGTGCACTCCTTCTTAATACCATCTACCTATGTTCCAAGTTTGAAGTCTCAATGTCAAAGGGTATTTAAGTTACGGCTTGGACAAATTTGGATGAAGAAGAATAAGAAGAACTAGAGCAAAGCTCGTTGCAAACCAACGAGTGGGTCTTCCGTTAATGTTGGAAGTAAAGTTAGAAGTTCCTGTAAGAAGCAGAGCTCTAAAACCGATAACAAGAGTAACTAAAATATAAAGATGAAAAAATCGAATTATTCCTGGTACGACTTAACGAAATACGAATGATTTTAAGTACGACTTAACAAAAACCTTTCCGATTTCAAGAACGACTTAACAAAAAAGAATCCGAATGTGTTCAAGTACGACTTTACAATTATTTTTCGAACGAGTTAATTTTACTTTGAACATTACGCTATTTTTTAAACCAAGGACGCGGAATCAAAATTTCCGGAAAAATCAATTTTTAAACCCCGATATCTCTGTAATGCATCGTCCGATTTTAAAACGGCTTTCAGTGTTAGATTCAGCTTAATAAGCTCTACAAAACACATATTCATTTTTGATTTGATCAGAAAATTCATTTTTTCGAAAATTTTGTTTCATTTCCGGTTTCGACCGGAAGTGACAGATTTTCATTTCCGGCCTTATTACAGAGGTAAATCGACCAAATCATAACCATTGAAAATTTCAAGCCTCTATCTTAAAGCGTTTTTGAGAAAAGTCCGGGACAAAATGACTTTTTGAAATTTTTAAAAATGACGTTACGTCATAACGGAGGTGACGTTCTCTTTAAAACTTTAACATTTTTGAGGGACGCCAACTTGCAAAAATCTCTGAAAATTTCAACAAAATCGGTTAAAAACCTTTTGAGTTATGAAGCAAAAAAGGAGTCAGAAGAAAAGAAAAAGAATAATAACTAGAGCAAAGCTCGTTGCAAAGCAACGAGTGGGTCTTCCGTTAATGTCAAGAGTAAAGCTTGATGTTCCTGCAAGAAGCAGAGTGTTTAAATCAATAACAAGACCAACTTTAACTAAAAGATAAAAAAATACGAATGATACTATGTACGAATTAACAAAAACCTTAACGATTCTAAGAACGACTTAACAAAAAATAATTCCGAAGGTGTCAAAGTACTTAACAAAAATTGAATTATTTTTTAAAACCAAAAACGCAGAATCAAAATTTCCGACAAATCAATTTTTAAACCCCGATATCTGTTATGCATCGTCCGATTTAAAAACGGATTTTTGTTTTGTACTCATCATGAAATATACCGTAGGTTACATATGTTTAATTTTTAATATTGAAAAACAATGAAAAACTAAAACAAGAGGCAAATGGGCCACATCGCTCACCTGAGGAACAATAGGTATGATAAAATCAGCTTAATGGAGTCACAATGCAAACTATCTGGACAATGTACAATAATACATGTAGATCCTGTATAAATAAAATCCATTTTCCCCCCTAAATATTCTTATGTTTATAATCATTAGTTCCTTTTCTAAAAGGATGATTTTATATTCATTTTATAGTCATATCGCATGTTGAGTATTGCAGTTCTCAAAAAGATCCTTAACAAAAGTTTATATATGGGATATAAACCTACATCAAACTCTGAACCTTCTTGTGAGGCCAAAAAACTGTCCTAGGGCCAAAGTCTTAACAATTATAAAGAATCATCTGTCTGATTAGTTTCTGAGAAGAAGATTTTAAAATATTTACTCTATATATTTCTATGTTAAACTTTGACCCTCCCCCCCCCCACCCATTGTGGCCCAAACCTACCCCCGGGGTCATGATTTTCACAACTTTGTATCCACACTACCTGAGGATGCTTCCACATAAGTTTCAGCTTTCCTGGCTGATTAGTTTCTGAAAAAAAGATTTTTAAATATTTTCTCTATATATTTCTATGTAAAAATCCATTCCCCCATTGTGGCCCCACCATACCACCTGGGACTATGATTTGAACAAACTTGAATCTACATTACCTGAGGATGCTTCCACTTTAATTTGAGCTTTTCTGGCCTAATAGTTTTTGAGAAGAAGATTTTCAAAGATTTTTTTATATATTCCTATGTAAAACTTGATCCCCCTCTTGTGGCCCCTCCCTACCCCCGGGGACAATGATTTGAACAAACTTGAATCTACACCACATGAGGATGCCTCCACACAAGTTTAAGCTTTTCAGGCCGAATAGTTTTTGAGAAGATTTTTGAAAAATACCAACAAATGTTCAATAATTCTCAATTATCTCCCCTATAAAGAGGTGTGGCCCTTCATTTGAACAAATTTGAATCCCCTTCACCTAGTGGTGTTTAGTGCCAAATTTGGTTGAAATCTGCCAAGTGCTTCTTGAGAAGAAGATGAAAATATGAAAAGTTTACAACAACAACAAATTGTGATCAGAAAAGCTCACTTGAGCCTTTGGCTCAGGTGAGCTAAAAACAAAATAAATGAAACATAATTGCATACTTTTATTGAAAAACAAATTTTCACAGCTAACAATTGTAAATTACTTTAAACAGCCATAATTTTGTTTGTTATAATTTCTTATCAAACACAAACCACAACAAGGCATGATGCTTTCTTAAAGTTCCATTACAGTAGCTGTTCATGAATTATCCTATTTAATTTGAATTACTGGTAAATAGTCTGTAGAACACATTAAAGAATATGCATGTGGGTATAGAAGTGACAGGTTAACCTCAAGAGCTGAAAAGAATCAACAGGTAAAAACCATGTGGCCACCAATATCTGAAATTAAAAAAATCAATAAGCTGTGTTAATACATGTACCAGTACTAATAATAGCTGTGTTTACATTAACATATGCATAGTATTTCTAAAAAAAAATACACTGACCATGCAGTGTAATTAGTATGCCATATCCCGATACGTGACATTAGATGGCACAGGACAGGTTTTTTTAATACATGTACATTTCATTGTAGCCTGGGGACGTGTGTCTTCGGAACCCTGTAACTAGAATTTCCTCAGTTCCCATTCAGCACAAATACCTTTAATTCACTCTTTATAAGGCCAATCACCAATTTCTGAAGAAAATTACTAGTCAAAACCTGTAAAATTTTCTACAGACTGGTTTTTATGAGATTTTGACCCTTCCATATTTTGCTAATTTTTCATGATTTTTCAGCTTTTTAGACCTCCTTCAGCCAATTCCCAGCAAAGGGTTGACCTTCCATACCATGTGCATGTTGCACCATCACATGTCAGAAACTTACCGGTGTATAGTTCATAATGCCCCATCCACCTACTTTTCGTGTTATTTACCTTCCCGTCTGTAACTTGCATTTTCACTGTCTAAAGTCAACACAACAGTCATAGCCGCAGGTTTCGCATTTTACTTCTGAATCTCATGTACCTAACATATGGGGCCTACATATTGAATATCAATTTCAACAAGAGACATCCCTCTAACTAATGATAATCATTAAAAATCATTTCATGAATTTTAGCAACACTCATAAGCCTTCAAGTACAGCAACTCTCAATTTTACAAAAATATTGATGGGTACTTTATCCGAAACTGTCCCTTGCTACCTTTAACTTACACTAACATTCTCTGAAAAGTCATCTTGTCTTAAACTTACAAAGGTTATGCTATTTTGAGAAAAAGTATACCTCATTTTGCCAATTCCATTAAGGATTAAGAAAAATATGGCCATTTAAGTGAAACCAGCATTTCCACTTTCCTCTATTTAACACAGATTCATAGGGCTCTCCATAAATAAAGCATCTTTATCTAATCTTTTATAGGTCAACTGTTGTTCAACCTCCCTAAATAAGAAACCTGATTCAAAACTACATACATATACATGATATTATCATGACAAAAGCATCACATCACTTAGAAATACCCTTACATGTATACCATCCCCCTATTTTTTGATTTTCCTAAGAAGCATTAGTTTGAACACTTTAACCTAATATTATGAAACTTTTGGCAATTCTCTTGAGTCATTTCTCACACATATTTGAAAACAACCATCACTGATATTGAAAATTGATCTTTTCTTGATAAATGGATGAAATGTAACATTTTTTTCACAAAAAGACATGGCGCCATACATGTGATTTCTTGTTTTCATTAAAACAGTAAGCTTATAATCATATTTAGTGAATATCTTATTTATTCTGGTTTCTAGTCTCCTTTTAACTTTGCTAAAAGAGTAAGACCTACAAGTGTGATGTCTGCTCTTAATTAAAATGAAATTCAAACACAATCGGGTAACTGGGGACGGATGAGAATTCCATGATAAATGTTCAAATTTTACATGTTTTCCTACATTTTTGATGCATATATACAATAAAAGGGTAAAAATATGTTGTTTCTTGATCATTTCAAGAGTAATTATTATAGCAGATGTTATTTCAAGGTCAAATGTACATTTACATATCTAACATGTAATGGTAATGGAGACAATTGGAAACAGGGGGTGGCTTTTTGAATTCTGTAAATATATCTAAAGTATCACTTTTGGATAGGAAGGAGCAAAAACTTGAGTTTTTTGACTCAAGTTGATAACTGCATTTGTCTACATGTGAATTTTATTTGATCAGAAAGAAAAATATGCTGTTTTAAAAAAATTGAGTTATATAAGTCAGGTTGCTTAATGTTATTTCATGAAATCAGACAGCAAAATTGCTGCAAATTTATAATTTAAATAATTCAATTGATCAAAACTCTTTTACAGTATTAATTCTTATCACGGTAATTAACTTAGGCCTATTAATTGTCATCAGAATAGGAAATACCAACTTTCTAAGCCAATTTACTCTAGTGGTGGTCATTCTACACATTGATTTACCGGTACTTCCCTTGTATATTATAGAAAATAAATCATGTAATGACATATATAACCAACAAAATCATCCATTTTCCCAAAATAGACAATTTTTGGTACAAAATCCACTCAAAATTACAGTTAAATGAAAAATCTGAAATACCATGTAGTCTTGAAACTTACACTAACATTCTCTGAAAAGTCATCTTGTCTTAAACTTACAAAGCTTATGCTATTCTGAGAAAAAGTATACCTCATTTTGCCAATTCCATTAAGGATTAAGAAAAATATGGCAATTTAAGTGACACAGATTCATAGGGCTCTCCATAAATAAAGCATCTTTACCTAATCTTTTAGAGGTCAACTGTTGTTCAACCTCCCTAAATAAGAAACCTTATTCAAAACTACATACATATACATGATATTATCATGACAAAAGCATCACATCACTTAGAAATACCCTTACATGTATACCCTCCCCCTATTTTTTTATTTTTCCTACGAAGCATTTCTTAGTTTGAACACTTTAACCAAATATTATGAAATTTAAATGCTTCTATTCTGATCAATTGAATTTTTAAGCAGCGTGAAATTAAAACCATCGCAATTGATACTTTAGTAAAAATCATGAAATTTTAACACGGTGGAATTAAAACGACTTACAGTATTTCATCCGAACAGCCTCAACGTATAACTTTCTGCTATACCTTTTTTTATTAAATGAATTCTACTGGTTTTTTTTTTCGCAAATAAATTTAGCGAGGATTTTTTTCTCTTTTCTAATTTATGACAGGTTTTAAAAACAATATTATGTTTAGTATGTATAAAATTCCATAAACAATTTTACAAAGCTTTGGATTTAAGTTGCACAATGAAAAAATGAGGGATTGCACGATAATACCTGCTCATTTTGAAATTTAAAGCATTGTTGATTTCTTTTACTAAAGAGATATGCACAAAATGATGTTGCTCTGTGATGTTTTGCCAAGATTAAAAGCATGAGAGAGAGAGAGAGGGGGAGAGAGAGAGATCTGAGGCACATGTAGTAAAAATTATTACATACATTTGTCTTATTGTAAAAATTGTTTACAATGTAGATGTGTTCTGCATGTAAAGTTTACCTAAAATGAATCAATAAAATTCAATATATATAAAAGATAAACTAATCTCAAAGAATTTACAATTGTTCTGTGAAATAATCAAATCTTGAGAAGAATGTTTTATAAATATCAGGGAACATTAACCTAAAATCTGAACTTAAAGTTCTTTTCATCTTGCACTCTGTTTTACATGCTCTTTCGCAGGCGATAATCATGTATAACGGCGAGCCAGACAAAAGTTCTAATTTTAATTAGACTGAATATTTACCATGTCAAATATATTTATTTAATTAAGCACAAGCCTGTCCGAGTTCTTTAATTCATTAAGTGGAGGTGATATGATAAAGATCTGCTATATTCAAAAATTTAGGGTAAAGTTATCATCATGCAAACATGCACTCTAATTACAACATTCTACTCTTGTGTGCCTTTGGACCCCCACCCCTTTTAATTGCACTGTTTTACAGTGTGTGGTGTGTTGTTCAATACAAAACAAGACATACATATACATGATAATAAATAGAAATTCAAAAGAGCAGTGTGCAAAACATACACGTGAAAATACATTGGACAGATAATATCCCGAGATTTCTCTGACTCAAATGCCCGCTTTCACATTGTTACGCACGTCAAAAGCGGAGGTTAGAGTCAGAGGAATGTCGGAATAGATTGAAAAGTGCACAAACACCCTGAAAAGAAAACGTCAATACGATATATCCTGTATTGAAACATACCTTTATAATCTGTCATACGTTAGTTGAGCTGAAATTTCCACTATCGCCGTCTTGCAGGCCATTCTTCTGACACACCGCTATCAGCTGTTGTTAGCAGTCAAAACACGGCGAGTTGACATGGTGAATCGTACGATAATTATTTCGATTTAAACTATTAAGACTAATAAAAACTAACAACGTAATTATCGACCGAATTAACGAAATTGTTTCAATAAACACTCTGATTAACTATATAAAAAAGGAGTTCGGTTTTATGACCTGTACGAAATCTTTTCAGCAGGAGTTACTTTCAGTGTGAATTTTGCACTATTTTTTAAACCAATAAAGAGGAATCAACATTTCCGGAAAAATCAATATTTAAACCGCGATATCTCTGCAATGCAGTATCCGATTTTAAAACGAATTTAAGTTTTGTATTTAGCTTTGCTAACTCTACAATATGCATCTAATTTTATGTTTTTTTAATAAAGTTTTAATATCAGTACGAATTGTTACAGTAGAAGTTACTTTCAGTGTGAATTTTGCACTATTTTTGAAACCAAGAACGCGGCATCAAAATTTCCGGGAAAATCAGTTTTTAAACCCCGATATCTCTGTAATGCATCCTCCAAATTTCAAACGGTTTTCAGCATTAGATTAAGCATAAAAAGCTCTACAAACTATGTATACGTTTTTTGTTTGATCAAAAAATTCAATTTTTCGAAAAATTTGATTCGCTTCCGGTTTCGACCGGAAGTGACGAATATTTATTATATAGCCTCATTACAGGGGTAAATCGACCAATTCATAACCATTGAAAATTTCAAGCCTCTATCTGAAAGCATTTTTGAGAAAAGTCCCGGACAAAATGACTTTTTAAAAATTTAAAAAATGACGTTACGTCAAAACGGAAGTGACGTTGTCTTTAAAACTTTAACATCTTTGAGGGACGATATCTTGCTAAAATCTCCGGAAATTTCATTGAAATCGGTTGAAAACTTTTTGAGTTATGAAGCAAAAAAGGAGTCAGAAAAAAAAGAAAAAGTATAATAACTAGAGCTGAGCTCGTTGCAAAGCAACGAGTAGGTCTTCCGTCGCAACTTCGTGTCGCGAAAGGATTGTCCATCAGTCTGACTAAAACACCTCCTTCTCCTGACACTTGTCAGAGCCTGACAGACCCTGTATTGATAAAAGGTCATCTTTACACGACCATTTCTTCTTACCAATTAGAGCTTTAGAAAATTGATTGGAACTCTTCAAATGGAGACAAAAAAGATAAATTCATGCCTGTTTTCTATGTAACCTCTAAATTGAGTATTGCACCACTCATTAAACAGATAAAGGCATATCTTTGCTAAGTAGGTGTTTATTTAGATTGTATGCAAATGTGGAGGTCAAGTGGAGATAGTCTGTTATTGATACAGGTCTATCAGAACCTTGCGAGTGTAAGGAGAAGGGAAATGGTTTTTAATGATACTGGATTATCAATATGATAATAGTAAGTTCAAGAAATCAAAAACGAGACTCAGTTTCAAAGTATTATTTTTATACCAGGCAAGTTCTTCGTTTAACTTACTTCAAGTTTAGGATAACTTTAAAAAGTACATCATTTATGTACATGTATATAATTAATATAATTATAATAAAAGTGTGGATGTGGCGGTGGGGGAAATGACCCAACAATCAATTTTCTAAGCGTTAACTTACGGGAAATTTTGGTTGAGAGAAAGGGGGGCATTGCTCCCACTGGACCATCTAAAAGGTAAAGTTAGCAAGCTCACAAATGATATCCCCACTAAGAAAGAAGTCATTACTCACGTATTTCTCTATTAGAGAATAGTGGATGGTTCTTTTTTTTTAGCGAGTCAGACAAGGCAGGGTATATTTACAGGTCACAAGTATTCTTTATGTCAAACTCTAGCTTTTACTCCTTTCCATTAATACAAGATATGACACATGTTTAATATGACTTTGAACTTGCGCAACTGACCCTGGGCCAAGTTCATGACACATCATCGGTCATCAGGAATCTTTACATGAAATAGAAACTCCCAATGTTTCTCCTTAAATGACTTAGGGACAAATCATTACACACCCTTAGGTCATAAGCAATCTTTGTGTGAAGTAAGAAATTCCAAAGTGGACCGGCAACAAATTTTGAACTTTTCCTGCCAGTAACCTTTACTTTGTCCAAATGACCTTGGGTTTAGCTCATGACGCTTCGTTAGGTAATGAGTAATATTTGTACGAAGTAAGAACACTTCCAATGTTTTTCCATCAGAAAGATATAGACCGGACACGACGTACGGACGGACAAGGTGTTTTTTATTTAACCCCCCCCCCCCTTCAATTTTTTTTCGTGGGGTATAAAAATCCTTTTCGCCCGTTTTGTGCGGCACAAAAAAAAGACCTATATTTTTCAATTATTTCTATCATATCACATATAAATATACATGTAAATGTATGATTTGTATGCATAGAAACACTTGCAGTACTCTGATGAATTAATGACGATCGACCGACTTTATTGCTTAATGTAGTCGTATATCATTAATTCTAATCCTGAGAACAAATTTTATTTAATCTTTGACTTAAAACTGTTAACTTATAAAACCAGAGACATAAATAACTTATTAAGTTATTTATGTCTCTGATAATATATATTTTATTCTGTTCATAACTATAGAAGTTTAGCGTGTTCAACAGGTTAATTTTTTAGCCACATTCTCAGATTACGATATCGCACCTTTAAGGTGAGGTTGATTGACATCGAATATTTAGACACTTATTGTTTAACAATTGACCGCTGCAGTGAAAGCATCCTTCAATTATTTATCAATTGCTGGTCTGCAGCCCGGGGGCAATATTCTGAGCTATGTGCGCTGACGCGACACGAGATTTTCGGTCGCACCTGGAGCGGATTGACTTAGCATATACTGACCGAATAAACACACGGGTGGGAAAGTGACATACATTGAGGAGAAAAATGTACACATGTTAAGTAGTCGCCAAAAATAGGTCTTCGCCACATTTGGAAAAAAAATAAAGCCCTTGCTCTGTGATCAAGAAACCGATAAAATCTAAACAGATCTTGTTTAAAAACTCATGTGAACATTCTAAAAATAATCACTTAATCCCTCAATTCTGGACAATTCTTTTGTCGTGTCAGCCTCTACCGCCCATCGCAACTTCTCGGGCCTTTCCGGCAAGCTCGGAAAAACACTTCGAATGTATTACCTAGACGTCCATGACAACCCCCCTTTTTATAAAACTTGATATAATTACAACACATTTTATGATCTGTTGAGATGTGAGCTATACTTCATTAAAGGTATCAATATACAATAAAATATAACACAGAAACGACATACAAGACTTCTTACCGATACTTATTTTAATGGGAAGCGACTCCATTTTGTATAAAATTCTAACATCCGGTGATGTTAATACATCGAGGTGTTTTTCCAAACTTGCCGGAAAGGCCAGAGAAGTTGCAATTGCCTCTACCGCATGTGTTAATTTGATATTTGATTTTTTTTTATCCTGCCTTGAACGCTTGGGGACTGTTTCATTTTCTAAATTCGGCTAAATAATGCTTCCAATTTTGGGTTCTCTCTCTTTCTCTCATTTTATGTGCAACCTTATGAAGATGTCAACTACTTTCTACGATATCTATAAAACCTCTCAGCAGTATTTAGCGGAAATATTCGTGGGTAAATAAAAAAATCTTAAATTGAAACACAAGTCAATCTTACATGTACCGGTCAAAATCTCGAAAAAACAAATAGTTGGAATCGTACAAAATATCAATAAACATGCACGTGTGATAAAGTACATGTAGAAGAACACGAAGCTACCGCGGATCACTTGTCCACTCGCGCGGGATCGCCTTGGCTACATGTATGTTCTGGGGGTGATCATCATTTTGAGGTTTAATCTTTGTGGTTTTTCGTTGTTTATCTATAACATTATTAGTACATGTATAGTTTTTAGAACATTTTAGAATTACAAATTCACTATTGATTTATGTCTGATGATGTTTCTGATTTGGAATAATATCGCTTTTATCAATTTTTAGAGGGGCTTCTCAATTCACATTCTAATGTTTAATTAAATAAATTGAAGGTGAACAAACTAACTGAAACAGTTCTGTATCTTGTTATTAGATAACCGCTGACCTCGGCCGCGGATGAGGGATCGGATAACTTACGTAATGTTAAAACACACGTAGAGAGCTCAGAACCCAGGAAGATTTACAATGTTTGCAGTATGATGACTAAACTCTAACTAATATAAGTTTTTCCCCCTTTAATCCCACAGTTGATCTATCTGTCTGATACTGCTTCAGTTCCATAATGGCATTGCTTTTATGATTAAACAGAACGATTTCTTATTGACACTCTTTCGTTTAATTCAAATTAAGAAGAGTAAGCTTTAATGTCATTGTGTACGATTCTTGTGTTTGCGGGTAAATAAAATCACATATGACACACACGATTCTTGTGTATTAGATAACTGCTGACCGCTAGGTAGTCCAGCCGCGACCTTGGCGATCGATTTTCTCGGCCGCGGGCGAGATGGGTTATGTAAATACGCACACAACTAAGAATTTAGGTCGATTTGAAATGCTTGCAGTAAAATGACTCAAATTTACCGGTATTTCATGGAAGTTATTACTTTTTTTAATCTAGTTTATGTATCTCACTAGATAAGAAAAAGAACGTTTATATTTTCTCGTTTTTGATTTTCTTAACGGTTGTCCACTATAGGACCTAAACAGAGGTGACTCCAAAAAAGGCTGTAAGAAAAACATGTACACGTATACTTTTTAGACACTTTTTCAAATGAATCAAAGCATCCCGTATATGCTGGTACACTTTCACCTGTTAATTTATGTACGTTATGCGCACAAAGACGATTCGCTTACTTGCCAAATGAATACAGGTACATGTTAACAAGACAAGCTTTTTACACTCATATTACGCATTACCGGTACAAAATAATTTTGTAACGACATTGATAACACAATAATGAACAACTTTTCTATCGACAGCTATAGCGAAATATTAACCATTTTTGAGTTATAAAACGAAAACTTTTAAGGGCTCTAGACCCCTAATTTAAGGGGCCAGCCCTTTTTTAATGGTGTCAAGTAAAAGCCCTTGATATTTTGCACATATTTTGTTCTATATGTGTTTAGGGAAAATTTTAAACCAAAGAGCTACATAACAAAAACACAACCAAATATCGGCATTTTTTGAAACACAAATTCAAATTAATTTTTTGAAACTTTAAAGGAGGAAAATTGTAAAAACAAAACTCGGAGGACAACGTTCAAACTCTCTATTTTTAAGATTTGTGACTTTGTAACACATGCTGTGAGCGGTTTCAGAGCCTATGCGT
Source organism: Magallana hongkongensis (assembly GCA_015776775.1). Taxonomy (NCBI): domain Eukaryota; kingdom Metazoa; phylum Mollusca; class Bivalvia; order Ostreida; family Ostreidae; genus Magallana; species Magallana hongkongensis. Next base: position 3,809,319 of record CM027468.1, read on the forward strand.
GCACAAGAATGCCTATATTTTTCGGAAAAAGGGGAATAACTCGGTACCGGAAGTGTCGATTTCAACGATTTTCCGTAGATATTGAGAAATAGTAACTACCAATAAGCTCTGAAAATTTGAACTTTATAGGACAACAAACAAACAAGATATTTGAGTTTAAAAAAACGTCTAGAAGAAAAAAAAGAATAAAAAGAATTATCAACAGAATCAGTACAAGGTCTTCCGTTGAAAACGGAAGACCTTAATAATAAAAAGAAACCGAAGAAAAACAAAAGGGTCTTCCGTTCCGGAAACGGAAGACCCTAATAATAACTAGAGCAAAGCTCGTTGCAAAGCAACGAGTGGGTCTTCCGTTAATGTTGAAGTAAAGCTGGAAGTTCCTGTAAGAAGCAGAACTCTAAATCCAATAACAAGAGTAACTAAAATAAAAAGATGAAAAAAATCGAAATATTCCTGGTACGACTTAACAAAATACGAATGATTTTAAGTACGACTTAACAAAAACTTTTCCGATTTCAAGAACGACTTAACAAAAAAAATCCGAATGTGTTCAAGTACGACTTAACAATTATTTTTGGTACGAGTTAACTTTACTTTGAACATTACGCTATTTCTTAAACCAAGGACGTGGAATCAAAATTTCCGGAAAAATCAATTTTTAAACCCCAATATCTCTGTAATGCATCGTCCGATTTTAAAACGGCTTTCAGTGTTAGAGTCAGGTTAAAAAGCTCTACAAAACACATATTCATTTTAGATTTGATCAGAAAATTCATTTTTTCGAAAAATTTGTTTCACTTCCGGTTTCAACCGGAAGTGACAGATTTTCATTTCCAGCCTTATTACAGATGTAAATCGACCAAATCATAACCATTGAAAATTTCAAGCCTCTATCTTAAAGCGTTTTTGAGAAAAGTCCGGGACAAAATGACTTTTTGAAATTTTAAAAAAAGAAGTCACGTCAAAACGGAGGTGACGTTCTCTTCGAAACTTTAATATTTTAGAGGGACGCCAACTTGCAAAAATCTCTGAAAATTTCATCAAAATCGGTTAAAAACCTTTTGAGTTATGAGGCAAAAAAGGAGTCAGAAGAAAAGAAAAAGAATAATAACTAGAGCAAAGCTCGTTGCAAAGCAACGGGTGGGTCTTCCGTTAATGTCAGAAGTAAAGCTGGAAGTTCCTGTCAGAAGCAGAGCTCTTAAACCAACAACAAGAGTAACGAAAATAAAAAGATGAAAAAATCGAATTATTCCTGGTACGACTTAACAAAATACGAATGATTAGAAGTACGACTTAACAAAAACATTTCCGATTTCAAGAACGACTTCACAAAAAAAATCCGAATGTGTTCAAGTACGACTTAACAATTATTTTTGGTACGAGTTAATTTTACTTTGAATATTACGCTATTTTTTAAACCAAGGAAGCGGAATCAAAATTTCCGGAAAAATCAATTTTTAAACCCCGATATCTCTGTTATGCATCGTCCGATTTTGAAACGGCTTTCAGTGTTAGATTCAGCTTAATAAGCTCTACAAAACACATATTCGTTTTTGATTTGATCAGAAAATTCATTTTTTCGAAAAAATTGTTTCACTTCCGGTTTCGACCGGAACTGACAAAATAATTTTTTCTGTACATTTGCCATAAGTCAATCCGCAGATTTACAATCACAGAAAATTTCAAGTCTTTATAAACAACCGTTTACGAGAAAAGTGCTGGACAAAATCACTTTTTGAAAATTTTTAAAATGACGTAACTAGAAACCGGAAGTGACTTAATGACTAAAAGTTTGAAGGCTTCAAGGGACAAGAAATTAAAATAATCCCTGAAAATTTCTTGCAAATTGGTTGAATAGTTTTTGAGATATAAAGCAAAAAAGAAGTCAGAAGGAAAAACTAGAGCAAAGCTCGTTGCAAAGCAACGAGTGGGTCTTCCGTTAATGTCGGAAGCAAAGCTGGAAAATCCTGTAAGAAGCAGAGCTCTTAAACTAATAACAAGAGTTACTAAATTAAAAAGATTTTAAAAAATCGAATTATTCCTGGTACGACTTAACAAATTCCGAATGATTTTAAGTACGACTTAACAAAAACCTTTCTGATTTCAAGAACGACTTATTAAAAAAAATCCGAATGTGATACAGTACGACTTAACAATTATTTTATGTACGAGTTAATTTTACTTTGAACATTACGCTATTTTTTAAACCAAGGACGCGGAATCAAAATTTCCGGAAAAATCAATTTTTAAACCCCGATATCTCTGTAATGCATTGTTTGATTTTCAAACGGATTTCAGATTTGAATTCACCATGGCAAGTTCTTTAAGACTGTAGTATTGTCTTATTTTGTTCAAAAAAATGAAAATTTCCAAAAATTGGAACTGCTTCCGGTTTTGAGCAAAATTGATGAACAAAATTTTAAACCCCCCAGTACATTATAGAATTGATACATCTATCATCAGTAAAAATTTCAAAACGATATCTTTAAAGTTAACGGAGATTTCTTCCGGACAAAATCACTTTTTTAAAATTTAAAAATGGCCGCCAAATTTGAACGGAAGTGACGTAAATGCTGAAACTTTAACATCTTTGAGGCACGGTAACTTCACAAAAGCTCTGAAAATTTCATTGAAATCGTTTGAAAACTTTTTGAGATATAAAGCCGAGAAGGAGTCAGAAAAAAAATAAAAAATAAAATAATAATAAAAAGAAACCGAAGAAAAACAAGAGGGTCTTCCGTTGGAAACGGAAGACCCTAACAAGAAGAACTAGACACGATCTCGTTGCGAGCAACGAGGAGGTCTTCCGTCCGATTTTTAAAAGGTAAATCACGTCATCGACTTTAATTTTCGACAACAAAACATGATATGGAAATAGGAGTGAAGTACTAATGCTTACCTGTAATGCTTTTTATAAGTTCTCTTACGTTGCTTTTTTAAATACTTGCATTTCTTTCAATTGAAATAGACAAGACTAAACTTTTTTACCTCTGGCCCCTAATATCCCTAGTTAGGTAACGCATGAGAAAATCATTATATTGTAAGGATATATAAAACGTATTATACCTAAAGTCTGTCCCAAGATATTTTTGCCACACATTCTCTTAAATTATTTGATATTTGTAAATATCTCTTGATTCAGACGATGTTCATTCGATAGTATGAAAAAATCCCAAGATTTCCCTTTTGAAACGCCCCCTCTAGCTTGTCAGGTTTTAATACACGGCTAAAAAAAGAACGTCTACGGGGATTTTGCATTGCATCAGCCATTATAAAGCCCGGATGATAACTTTAAAAAATTGTGCTAGATATTCCGAAAGACTTCCGAATTGAGGAAAGATGTAAACATTCCCCATTTTAAATATCCGTAGGAAATCTGTTTTCGATCCTGTGAATGTTTACGAAGGAAAAATGGTAATTTGTAAATGAAGTTTGACCCCTAAAAACGTTATTACCTAATTACGTAACACATGTTAAAATCAATAGATTTCTTGGATACATAACAGTTGAGATCGACACAAAATTTTAAATTTTGTTTAATTCATGTGATTTTGAATGACAACAGTTGTGAATGGAATTGGAGATCATTGTGGAGAATAAGCAAGTATTGAAAATAATTAATGCACATGATCATGCACATGACAAATAAAGTGTCTTACACATGTAAATCTTAATGTTAAAGCTGCTTGGTCCAATTTTCAATAAAATGATTGTACGCTTTTAAACGATGGTTATGCTAAGTATGTGTGCAATAATATACGTTGCAGTACATGTAGTTTTCCCTGTCAATTAAGCCATATTTCAATGAAAAAATTATGTACATGTTGAAACTCGTTGAATGCGGATGTTGTTTATTACGGCATGCTGCCCAATCCGGCGACATTATTCAGCCCCTTGACATTTTCCCATCATTTTTGTTTTAAAAACATTTGTGCAATCCGGATCCTATCTATTCTGTTAACCGGCGCAATGAAAAAGCCTACTGCATATTATTAGTGAGAGTTATCTCCCGTAGTCCGTCCACTTATCGATCGATCGGCCTTCTGCGAGATATTAATGCTCAATTATTGACCAATTTTTCTGTCGTTGCTATTGATTTAAACAACTGTTAATATAGATCCAAAGAAGCAACTTTTTTCAGTTAATACCGTAAAGTCTTGTTATGAATTGCAATTGGATAATTAGATTATAGTTCACCCAATTTTTTTCAGGCCGTGATTCAGGATACTGCGGGAGTAAGACTGCCGATATCGTTTGTTATCCCCGTTGCATGGCTACACGTACAGAGTTGCATATTATTCTGTCAAAATGCTCAATTTTTTTTTTAATATAAAATTCTCATTTATATTAATATTTATATATTGTTTCCCTGCATCAAAACAGTTCTCGCCATCAGGTATTTCAGCCACTTGTTGACTTGTTAATGTTTTGTTTAACAATTTACGGTTAAGCATGCACTTTTCAGGTAAATCGGATGTTGTAAAAATTATCAATAACGACGATTTAATTCAAGGATTTCCATCGTATGTATTCCGTTATGGATTTATTGTTTGAAAAAAAATATTTAAAATGAAAATTTGTACCGTAAATAAGATCGATGAAATCTAATATAATTCAGAACAATTGAACATTTTGCAAGAATACACGATCAGGACCTACTGCATTAAATACTAAAATTAATTTGCAACAATATCCTCTAAACCGGATGTTGCCTAATCCGGCCATTTTTTTTTCAGAACCACCCTCCGCCGGATTAGACAAGTTTTGTTGTGTATTCGCAAAATAATCGACATAAAAGGGTTTTGCGTTATTTCGCCGCGTGTTTAAACTGGCCCCTTACGTCATAGCTAGTATGATTGTATTACGACTTTGACATCTGTTTTTTTTATGTAATCTATTATAACATATAAAATATACAGCATGACTATTTAAACAAAAATAAAGCAGTGTACATTTGTTCATTAATAGTTTTGATGTTTACATTGTTTATAATCATTGCAAAACATGCAGGATGAATAAACTCAATCATTCGGAGGATGAAACCCAACGGTTTCCTTTTTTAAACATTCCAATGATGTATTTTGGGGGTTTTTTGTATGCCCCAAATTTATTTTTATTTACTTTGAATATTTCTAACGTTGAAAGGAGAGCACTTCCGTTTAAATACGTCTATAACTTTGTAAGATTATTCATTAGGTTTGCAAGGAAAATTATTTGATACTGTAATGGCCGACAAATCGGAACATGCAGCTTGAAGAAATTTCTCAACTTATTATACCTCGAAACGTTATTTCAAATCAGGCACCAAACAATGAAGGGAAATGGAAATATTCGGCGGATCGAAATGTTAAAATATTCTTATGATAAAAATTGGTATTTATGGCAAACAGATTAATCATTTTTTATCTCTTAAAGATATAATCGCACCTGTGTTTTGTATCCATCTCTTTTAAACTCTTTGTAGCCAAATCTGTCAAAATTCGTGGTCGTTTCACCCTCTTGTTGCAACCCCAAACCCCGCTGAAATGTTCACAATCGATGCGCTGATGAACGAAAGACTCGACTAGAAAAACTTGCTGCATGGGCCGTCTAACATTATTAATTTTAATGATGAATTCAGAAACTTTTACATTTCAAAAAGTGTCATTTTTTGTTAAGTTACAGGAACATTGTCATTCATGCACATAAAATTTGTACAAATTAAGTTATAAGTTATTCAACCAGTGTTTGAAATTTGAGACCGTTCTTGAAATATTTGGGAAAGAAATTTTAGGGGTCATCCTTTCATCTTCTTATCGGGCCCGTGTAACAAATTTGAGCCATTTCCGAATAAATGTGTGCACAAAATCGTTAATAAAAGAATGCAGGTAACGGGAGCTTTTAACACGGGAGCAGGGAGTGCTTTAAAACTCATATTTACATGTATTAATTTACCTTGTAAAATTATCAGTCATAGGCATTAGATAACTGATATTGCCTGATTGGCGAATTTGATTTGCCTATTGACTCCATGACATCTACAATTTCGCTTAGTTAAACGTACACATTTATAAAAAATTGTATATATAATAAGCATGTACTCCAATCAGGTGTTGTACTTTACAGAACGTTTTTTACGCGATCGCCGAGCGCTTCTTTTTGGGGAAGAACAGTCCTAATCAGACAGCAAATACATAATACAGCATACAGACGTTTTTATTAATATAAGTATATATAATTTATGAATAAACTATTTAAGTGTGCTTAAATATGCAAATTTTAAAGCCAATTCGATTTGTATTAGACAATTAATCTACTAAGTCTATTGTTCGCTACTCGATCTTCAACTGTCCGAATACAGTCAAAACTTTTACAATGAATGTACATGTACATTACATTTTTAAAACTCACATATTCTTTCAGAATCAAAAAAAATTAATTTATAAATGAATAAAATCAGCAATGAGTTTGCTTTTTAATGAATCTGACTACCACTGAGAAGAGGTTATACCAATATTGTGACCCTTATTATTTTACGGCCTGAATGTAAATAAAACCTCAACTTGTTTAAAAATGGTTTGTTTTATCGTGCCCGTACCTACCGCAAGCATCTAACATTGGACTTCTTAAGCTGCCTTATCTCAAACGCTTTTTAAATATATTTCAACTTTTACTTACTACATCCTGCTTAACACTCTCTCTCTCTCTCTCTCTCTCTCTCTTTCTCATAACTCATAAAAATTCTAATATTTTGTTAGCCAAATGAAGTATCACATTATCATAGATATGTGAATATCGCCTATATTTTGTTGAAATTGGTAGTGTAATGCATTTAATTCTCAGGAGCAAAATGTCACAAACGGACACAAGTGAATTTATTTACATTTCAAATCGTACGACTGTAAAACGTACAATTGTATTATATTCATTGATGGCAGCTTTTTTTTTCCCTTTATTATACGAACTATGATTTAAATCAATGGTTTGATGCATCGTTAACCAATATGATTGGAAATGAAAATAACAACGAATCAATGGGCATTGGAATGTGTGATGACGTATAAACACGAGAAGCATGTGTCCTACAGTGAATCGGCTGTCCACTAGCGCGGCAAATCCTCGGCCTGTGTTATGAAAATGTACACTCAACGTGGTGGGTTTGAACTGTTAACGTTTGCAGTTTGATAACTGAATTTTATTTTCCAACAATAAAACTGTTTCATGACATAGACAAGAACACAAAGAACGCCTTTTTTCAATGACAGCCATACTATCTATTTTTTTTTTTAATTACGAGAGCAAAACAGCAATACTTCGTAGGTGATAATATAGTCTTTTTTTTATTTACTCTTTAATATCGTTAAAATCTGAATTCATTGTGTTTGCAGCTACATAAATAAACCCGTGTGTGCATTACAACAATGCGTATATCTTGTGTATTGGATAACGGCAGACCGCTCGCTAGTCCAGCCGCGACCTATTTTCTCGGCCGCGGGCAAGGATCGGATACATATAATTGTTTACATACATGAAGCTCGGAATACAGCTAGCAAGATTTTAAATGCGACTCAAATACATTGCATAGAAGCAATTCTTATACACATAATATATTTCCCTAGAAAAGAATTAAACTGTTTAAACACTTTCCGAATGCAAGCTAGTACACTGTCTATGGTAGTAGGTAAAGGTATAATCTTTTTTATTTACTATTAAAATCATTAAAATCGGAAGTTTTGTGTTTGCAGCTACATAAAAAAAAAACCATGTGTGCATTACAGCAAGACGCAAATCTTGTGTATTAGATAACGGCAGACCGCTCGCTAGTCCAATCGTGACTTATTTCCTCGGCTGCGGCAAGGGATCGGATACGTAATTGTTAACATACACAGTTCGGTATACAGCTAGCTTTTAAATGCGACTCAAATGCATTGCATAGAAACAGTTCTTTTATCCATAATGTGTTTCACTAGAAAATAACTAAAATGTTTAAACACTTTCCGTGTGTAAACCGGTACCCTTTATGTCAGTTATACGCACAAATACCCCGTTTATTTGCCAAATAAAACACAAATACATGGTAACAAGTCTGGCTTTTTACACTCATATTACGCAATACCCGAACAAAATATTATTGTAACGACATTAATAAGATCATAATGAACAACTTTTGCCGCGACAGCCATATCGAAATCTTAACCGCTTTTGAGTTATAAAGTGAAAACTTTGAAGGGTTCTAGGTCCTTAATTTGAGGGGCCAGCCCCTTTTTCTAGGAGTCAAACAAAAGATCTTGTAAATATAAATTTTTGTTCTTCTACATGTCTTAACAATATATTTGTGAGAAAAAAGAAAATCTAAGAAAACCAAGCAAAATCACAACGCTTTTTTCATCTCATTTTTCGAGCCCTACCGAGCTTTAGCGCCTTTTGTGCCTGAAATTTATTAATGCCTTATTACATATCTACAATCTTTTGTCTATCATTCCTGAAATTTTGAACTTAATATCTTTTATAGTTTTTGATAACTCTCTTGGACAAGCCGACACTCTGAAAATCAAGAAAACGTCGATATTTCAAAAACGGAAATGACGTCATCAACCAAAAAAATTTCCGATCAAGTTTAAACTAATGTCAATAAGATCTGCAAATTTTATTAAAATCGATCAAACAGTTTTCGAGTAATCGCTGACACAAAATCGGTAAGAAAAAAAAAGGAGAAGAATGAGAAAAAAAACCCGAAGAAAAACAATAAGGTCTTCCGTTGGAAACGGAAGACCTTAATAATAATAATAAAAAAAAACAATAGAATAACAAGAGGGTCTTCCGTTGAAAACGGAAGACCCTAACTAGACACGATCTCGTTGCGAGCAACGAGGAGGTCTTCCGTCCGATTTATAAAAGGTAAATAACGTCATCGACTTTAATTTTCGACAACAAAACATGATATTGAAATAGGAGTGAAGTACTAATGCTTACCTGTAATGCTTTTTCTAAGTTCTCTTACGTAGCTTTTTTAAATACTTGCATTTCTTTCAATTGAAATAGACAAGATTAAACTTTTTTACCTCTGGCCCCTAATATCCCTAGTTAGGTAACGCATGAGAAAATCATTATATTGTAAGGATATATAAACGTATTATACCTAAAGTCTGTCCCAAGATATTTTTGCCACACATTCTCTTAAATTATTTGATATTTGTAAATATCTCTTGATTCAGACGATGTTCATTCGATAGTATGAAAAAATCCCAAGATTTCCCTTTTGAAACGCCCCCTCTAGCTTGTCAGGTTTTAATACACGGCTAAAAAAAGAACGTCTACGGGGATTTTGCATTGCATCAGCCATTATAAAGCCCGGATGATAACTTTAAAAAATTGTGCTAGATATTCCGAAAGACTTCCGAATTGAGGAAAGATGTAAACATTCCCCATTATAAATATCCGTAGGAAATCTGTTTTCGATCCTGTGAATGTTTACGAAGGAAAAATGGTAATTTGTAAATGAAGTTTGACCCCTAAAAACGTTATTACCTAATTACGTAACACATATTAAAATCAATAGATTTCTTGGATACATAACAATTGAGATCGACACAAAATGTTAAATTTTGTTTAATTCATGTGATTTTGAATGACAACAGTTGTGAATAGAAATGGAGATCATTGTGGAGAATAAGCAGGTATTGAAAATAATTAATGCACATGATCATGCACATGACAAATAAAGTGTCTTACACATGTAAATCTTAATGTTAAAGCTGCTTGGTCCGATTTTCAATAAAATAATTGTACACTTTTAAACGATGGTTATGCTAAGTATGTGTGCAATAATATACGTTGCAGTACATGTAGTTTTCCCTGTCAATTAAGCCATATTTCAATGAAAAAATTATGTACATGTTGAAACTCGTTGAATCCGGATGTTGTTTATTACGGCATGCTGCCCAATCCGGCGACATTATTCAGCCCCTTGACATTTTGCCATCATTTTTGTTTAAAAAAAATTTGTGCAATCCGGATCCTATCTATTCTGTTAACCGGCGCAATGAAAAAGCCTACTGCATATTATTAGTGAGAGTTATCTCCCGTAGTCCGTCCACTTATCGATCGATCGGCCTTCTGCGAGATATTAATGCTCAATTATTGACCAATTTTTCTGTCGTTGCTATTGATTTAAACAACTGTTAATATAGATCCAAAGAAGCAACTTTTTTCAGTTAATACCGTAAAGTCTTGTTATGAATTGCAATTGGATAATTAGATTATAGTTCACCCAATTTTTTTCAGGCCGTGATTCAGGATACTGCGGGAGTAAGACTGCCGATATCGTTTGTTATCCCCGTTGCATGGCTACACGTACAGAGTTGCATATTATTCTGTCAAAATGCTCAATTTTTTTTTTATATAAAATTCTCATTTATATTAATATTTATCTATTGTTTCCCTGCATCAAAACAGTTCTCGCCATCAGGCATTTCAGCCACCTGTTGACTTGTTAATGTTTTGTTTAACAATTTACGGTTAAGCATGCACTTTTCAGGTAAATCGGATGTTTGAAAGATTATCAATAACGACGATTTAATTCAAGGATTTCCATCGTATGTATTCCGTTATGGATTTATTGTTTGAAAAAAAATATCTAAAATGAAAATTTGTACCGTAAATAAGATCGATGAAATCTAATATAATTCAGAACAATTGAACATTTTGCAAGAATACACGATCAGGACCTACTGCATTAAATACTAACAATATCCTCTAAACCGGATGTTGCCTAATCCGGCCATTTTTTTTTTTCAGAACCACCCTCCGCCGGATAGACACGTTTTGTTGTGTATTCGCAAAATAATCGACATAAAAGGGTTTTGCGTTATTTCGCCGCGTGTTTAAACTGGCCCCTTACGTCGAAGCTAGTATGATTGTATTACGACTTTGACATCTGTTTTTTTATATAATCTATTATAACATATAAAATATACAGCATGACAAAAATAAAGCAGTGTACATTTGTTCATTAATAGTTTTGATGTTTACGTTGTTTATAATCATTGCAAAACATGCAGGATGAATAAACTCAATCATTCGGAGGATGAAACCCAACGGTTTCCTTTTTTAAACATTCCAATGATGTATTTTGGGGGGTTTTTGTATGCCCCAAATTTATTTTTATTTTCTTTGAATATTTCTAACGTTGAAAGGAGAGCACTTCCGTTTAAATACGTCTATAAATTTGTAAGATTATTCATTAGGTTTGCAAGGAAAATTATTTGATACTGTAATGGCCGACACATCGGAACATGCAGCTTGAAGAAATTTCTCCACTTATTATACCTCGAAACGTTATTTCAAATCAGGCACCAAACAATGAAGGGAAATGGAAATATTCGGCGGATCCAAATGTTAAAATATTCTTATGATAAAAATTGGTATTTATGGCAAACAGATTAATCATTTTTTATCTCTTAAAGATATAATCGCATCTGTGTTTTGTATCCATCTCTTTTAAACTCGTTGTAGCCAAATCTGTCAAAATTCGTGGTCGTTTCACCCTTTTGTTGCAACCCCAAACCCCGCTGAAATGTTCACAATCGATGCGCTGATGAACGAAAGACTCGACTAGAAAAACTTGCTGCATGGGCCGTCTAACATTATTAATTTTAATGTGAATTCAGAAACTTTTACATTTCAAAAAGTGTCATTTTTTGTTAAGTTACAGGAACATTGTCATTCATGCACATAAAATTTGTACAAATTAAGTTATAAGTTATTCAACCAGTGTTTGAAATTTGAGACCGTTCTTGAAATATTTGGGAAAGAAATTTTAGGGGTCATCCTTTCATCTTCTTATCGGGCCCGTGTAACAAATTTGAGCCATTTCCGAATAAATGTGTGCACAAAATCGTTAATAAAAGAATGCAGGTAACGGGAGCTTTTAACACGGGAGCAGGGAGTGCTTTAAAACTCATATTTACATGTATTAATTTACCTTGTAAAATCATCAGTCATAGGCATTAGATAACTGATATTGCCTGATTGGCGAATTTGATTTGCCTATTGACTCCATGACATCTACAATTTCGCTTAGTTAAACGTACACATTTTAAAGAAATTGTATATAACACTGGCGTCGGAAGCAAATTGAAAGTGGGGGGGCTAAACTAATCCTCAGAAATATTGAGAAAAAAGTAATTCCCAAAATCATGGAAATCCTAATCCGTAAGGGGGGGGGGCTAGACTGCATCTGAATCCAACTTCTCAGTCTTTCAAGGTATATTTAGGAACAATAATCTTTCCTGCGAGAAAAAGTGGGGGGGGGGAGGGGGGGGGCTGAACCCTCTATCAGGCTATGTTTGCAATGGTTAGGTATAACTTTGCAAAAAAAGTGGGGGGGGGGGGGGGCTAATCCCCCCTAGCCCCCCCCCCCCCGGTTCCGACGCCCATGTATAAGCATGTACTCCAATCAGGTGTTGTACTTTACAGAACGTTTTTTACGCGATCGCCGAGCGCTTCTTTTTGGGGAAGAACAGTCCTAATCAGACAGCAAATACATAATACAGCATACAGACGTTTTTATTAATATAATTATATTTAATTTATGAATAAACTATTTAAGTGTGCTTGAATATGCAAATTTTAAAGCCAATTCGATTTGTATTAGACAATTAATCTACTAAGTCTAGTGTTCGCTACTCGATCTTCAACTGTCCGAATACAGTCAAAACTTTTACAATCAATGTACATGTACATTACATTTTTAAAACTCACATATTCTTTCAGAATCAATAAAAATTAATTTATAAATGAATAGAATCAGCAATGAGTTTGCTTTTTAATGAATCTGACTACCACTGAGAAGAGGTTATACCAATATTGTGACCCTTATTATTTTAATTACGGCCTGAATGTAAATGAAACATCAACTTGTTTAAAAATGGTTTGTTTTATCGTGCCCGTACCTACCGCAAGCATTTAACATTGGACTTCTTAAGCTGCCTTATCTCGAACGCTTTTTAAATATATTTCAACTTTTACTTACTACATCCTGCTTAACTCTCTCTCTCTCTCTCTCATAACTCATAAAAATTCTAATATTTTGTTAGCCAAATGAAGTATCACATTATCATAGATTTGTGAATATCGCCAATATTTTGTTGAAATTGGTAGTGTAATGCATTTAATTCTCAGCAGCAAAATGTCACAAACGGACACAAGTGAATTTATTTACATTTCAAATCGTACGACTGTAAAACGTACAATTGTATTATATTCATTGATGGCAGCTTTTTTTTCCCTTTTATTATACGAACTATGATTTAAATCAATGGTTTGATGCATCGTTAACCAATATAATTGGAAATGAAAATAACAACGAATCAATGGGTATTGGAATGTGTGATAACGTATAAACACGAGAAGCATGTGTCCTACAGTAAATCGGCTGTCCACTAGCGCGGCATCTCATCGGCCCGTGTTATGAAAACGTACACTCAACGTGGTGGGTTTGAACTGTTAACGTTTGCAGTTTGATAACTGAATTTTATTTTCCAACAATAAAACTGTTTCATGACATAGACAAGGACACAAAGAACGCCTTTTTTTCAATGACAGCCATACTATCTATTTTTTTTTTTTTTTAATTACGAGAGCAAAACAGCAATACTTCGTAGGTAATAATATAGTCTTTTTTTAATTTACTCTTTAATATCGTTAAAATCTGAATTCATTGTGTTTGCAGACACATAAATAAACCCGTGTGTGCATTACAGCAATGCGTATATCTTGTGTATTGGATAACGGCAGACCGCTCGCTAGTCCAGCCGCGACCTATTTTCTCGGCCACGGGCAAGGATCGGATACGTATAATTGTTTACATACATGAAGCTCGGAATACAGCTAGCTAGATTTTAAATGCGACTCAAAAACATTGCATAGAAGCAATTCTTATTCACATTAAATATTTCCCTAGAAAAGAATTAAACTGTTTAAACACTTTCCGAATGCAAGCTAGTACACTGTCTATGGTATTAGGTAACGGTATAATCTTTTTTATTTACTATTAAAATCATTAAAATCGGAAGTTTTGTGTTTGCAGCTACATAAAAAAAACCATGTGTGCATTACAGCAAGACGCAAATCTTGTGTATTAGATAACGGCAGACCGCTCGCTAGTCCATTCGTGACCTATTTCCTCGGCTGCGGCAAGGGATCGGATACGTAATTGTTAACATACACAGTTCGGTATACAGCTAGATTTTAAATGCGACTCAAATGCATTGCATAGAAACAGTTCTTTTATCCATAATGTGTTTCACTAGAAAATAACTAAAATGTTTAAACACTTTCCGTGTGTAAACCGGTACCCTTTATGTCATTTATACGCACAAATACCCCGTTTATTTGCCAAATAAAACACAAATACATGGTAACAAGTCTGGCTTTTTACACTCATATTACGCAATACCCGAACAAAATATTATTGTAACGACATTAATAAGATCATAATGAATAACTTTTGCCGCGACAGCCATATCGATATCTTAACCGCTTTTGAGTTATAAAGTGAAAACTTTGAAGGGTTCTAGGTCCTTAATTTGAGGGGCCAGCCCCTTTTTCTAGGAGTCAAACAAAAGATCCTGTAAATATAAATTTTTGTTCTTCTACATGTTTTAACAAAATATTGGTGAGAAAAAAGATAATCTAAGAAAAACCAAGCAAAATCACAAGGCTTTTTTTCATCTCATTTTTCGAGCCCTACCGAGCTTTAGCGCCTTTTGTGCCTGAAATTTATTAATGCCTTATTACATATCTACAATCTTTTGTCTATCATTCCTGAAATTTTGAACTTAATATCTTTTATAGTTTTTGATAACTCTCTTGGACAAGCCGACACTCTGAAAATCAAGAAAACGTCGATATTTCAAAAACGGAAATGACGTCATCAACCAAAAAAATTTCCGATCAAGTTTAAACTAATGTCAATAAGATCTGCAAATTTTTTTAAAATCGATCAAACAGTTTTCGAGTAATCGCTGACACAAAATCGGTAAGAAAAAAAAAGGAGAAGAATGAGAAAAAAAAACCGAAGAAAAACAATAAGGTCTTCCGTTGGAAACGGAAGACCTTAATAATAACTAGACACGATCTCGTTGCGAGCAACGAGGAGGTCTTCCGTCCGATTTTTAGAAGGTGAAATGACGTCATCGACTTTAATTATCGACAACAAAACATGATATGGAAATAGGGATGAAGAACTAATGCTTTCCTGTAATGCTTTTTATAAGTTCTTTTACGTTGCTTTTTTAATTAGAAACATTTTTTCCAATTGAAATAGAAAAGATTAAACTATTTTACCTCTGGCCCCTAATATCCCTAGTTAGGTAACGCATGATAAAATCATTATATTGTTGGGATATATAAACGTATTATACATAAAGTCTGTCCCAAGATATTTTTGCCACACATTTTCTCAAATTATTCGATATTTGTAAATATCTCTTGATTTAGACGATGTTCATTCGATAGTATGAAAAAATCCCAAGATTTCCCTTTTGTAACGTCCCCTCTAGCTTGTCAGGTTTCAATACACGGCTAAAAAAAGAATGTCTTCGGGGATTTTGAATTGCATCAGCCATTATAAAGCCCGGATGAAAACGTTGAAAAATTGTGCTAGATATTCCGTGAGACTTCCGAATTGAGAAAAGATGTAAACATTCCCAATTATAAATCTCCGTAGGAAATCTGTTTTTGATCCTGTGAATGTTTACGAAGGAAAAATAGTAATTTCTGAATGAAGTTTGACCCCCTAAAAAACGTTAATACCTAATTACGTAACACATGATAAAATCAGTAGATTTCTTGGATACATAACAGTTGAGATCGACACAAAATTTAAAATTTTAATTAATTCATGTGATTTTGAATGACCATAGTTGTGAATGGAATTGTAGATCATTTTGGAGAATAAGCGGGTATTGAACATAATTAATGCACATGATCATGCACATGACAAATAAAGTGTCTTACACATGTAAATCTTAATGTAAAAGCTGCTTGGTCCAATTTTCAATAAAATAATTGTATGCTTTTAAACGATGGTTATGCTAAGTATGTGTGCAATAATATACGTTGCAGTAGTTTTCCCGGTCAATTAAGCCATATTTAAATGAAAAAAAATTATGTACATGTTGAAACTCGTTGAATCCGGATGTTGTGTATTACGGCATGCTGCCCAATCCGGCGACATTATTCAGCCCCTTGACATTTTCCCATCATTTTTGTTTTAAAAAAATTGTGCAATCCGGATCCTGTCTATTCTGTAAACCGGCGAAATGAAAAAACTTACTGCTTATAATTAGTGAGAGTTATCTCCCGTCGTCCGTCTACTAATCGATCGGTCGGCCTTCTGCGAGATATTTCAAATGCTCAATTATCGACCAATTTTACTGTCGTTTGATTGATTTAAATAACTGTAAATATAGATCCAAACTAGCAACTCATTTCAGTTAATACCGTAAAGTCTTGTTATGAATTGCAAAAATTAGATAATTAGATTATAGTTCACCCCATTTTTTCAGGCCGTGATTCAGGATACTGTGAGAGTAAGACTGCCGATATTGTTTGTTATCCCCGTTGTATGGCTACACGTACAGAGTTGCATATTATTCTAGATCTGTCAAAATGCTATTATTTTTTAAATGAAATTCTCATTATATTAATATTCATCCTTTGTTTCCCTGTATCATAACAGTTCTCGCCATCAGGTGTTTCAGTCACCTGTTGACTTGTTAATGTTTTGTTTAACAATTTACGGTTAAGCATGCACTTTACAGGTAGATCGGATGTTTGAAAAATTATCAATAACGATGATTTGATTCAAAAAGTATTTCCATCGTATGTATTCCGTTATGGATTTATTGTTTCAAAAAAATAATTTAAAATGAAAATTGGTACCGTATAGATAAGATCGATGAAATCTAATATATTTCAGAACAATTGAAAATTTTACAAGAATACACGATCAGGACCTACTGCATTAAATACTAAAATTAATTTGAAACAATGTCCTCTAAACCGGATGTTGCCTAATCCGGCCATTTTTTTTTTCAGAACCACCCTCCGCCGGATTAGACAATTTTTGGTGTATATCCACAAAATAATCGACATAAAAGGGTTTTGCGTTTTTTCGCCTCGTGTTTAAACTGGCCCCTTACGTCGAAGCTAGTATGATTGTATTACGACTTTGACATCTGTCTTTTTTATATAATCTATTATAACATATGAGATATACAGCATGACTATTTAAACAAAAATAAAGCAGTGTACATTTGTTCATTAATAGGTTTTATGTTTACGTTGTTTATAATCATTGCAAAACATGCAGGATGAATAAACCCAATCATTCGAATGATGAAACCCAACGGTTTCCTTTTTTAAACATTCCAATGATGTATTTTGAGGGTTTTTTTGTATGCCCAAAATTTATTTTTATTTACTTTGAATATTTCTAACGTTGAAGGGAGAGCAATTCCGTGTAAATACATCTATAACTTTGTAAGATCATTCATTTGGTTTGCAAGGAAAATTATTTGATACTGAAATGGCCGACAAATCGGAACATGCAGCTTAAAGAAATTTCTCAACATTTTATACCTCGAAACGTTATTTCAAATCAGGCACCAAACAATAAAGGGAAATGGAAATATTCGGCGGATATAAATGTTAAAGTATTCTTATGATAAAAAATTGTATTTTTGGCAAACATAGATTAATCATTTTTTATCTCCTACAAGATATAATCGCACCTGTGTTTTGTATCCATCTCTTTTAAACTCTTTTTAGCCAAACCTGTAAAAATTCGTGGTCGTTTCACCGTCTTGTTGTAAACCCCGCTGAAATGTTCACAATCGTTTCGCTGTTGAACGAAAGACTCGACTAGAAAAACTTGCTGCATGGGCCGTCTAACATTATTAATTTTAATGATGAATTCAGAAACTTTTACATTGCAAAAAGTGTCATGTTTTGTTAAGTTACAGGAACATTGTCATTCATGCACATAAAATTTGTACAAATTAAGTTATAAGTTATTCAACCAGTGTTTGAAATTTGAGACCGTTCTTGAAATATTTGGGAAAAATTTTTTAGGGGTCATCCTTTCATCTTCTTATCGGGACCGTGTAACAAATTTGAGCCATTTCCGAATAAATGTGTGCACAAAATCGTTAATAAAAGAATGCAGGTAACGGGAGCTTTTAACACGGGAGCAGGGAGTGCTTTAAAACTCATATTTACATGTATTAATTTACCTTGTAAAATTATCAGTCATAGGCATTAGATAACTGATATTGCCTGATTGGCAAATTTGATTTGCCTATTGACTCCATGACATCTACAATTTCGCTTAGTTAAACGTACACATTTTAAAAAAATTGTATATAACACTGGCGTCGGAAGCAAATTGAAAGTGGGGGGGGGCTAGACTAATCCTCAGAAATATTGAGAAAAAAGTAATTCCCAAAATCATGAAAATCCTAATCCGTGGGGGGGGGGGGGGGGGGGGGGGGGGGGGGGGGGGGGGCTGGACTGCATCTGAATCCAACTTCTCAGTCTTTCAAGGTATATTTAGTATAAGCATGTACTCCAATCAGGTGTTGTACTTTACAGAACGTTTTTTACGCGATCGCCGAGCGCTTCTTTTTGGGGAAGAACAGTCCTAATCAGACAGCAAATACATAATACAGCATACAGACGTTTTTATTAATATAATTATATATAATTTATGAATAAACTATTTAAGTGTGCTTGAATATGCAAATTTTAAAGCCAATTCGATTTGTATTAGACAATTAATCAACTAAGTCTAGTGTTCGCTACTCGATCTTCAACTGTCCGAATACAGTCAAAACTTTTACAATCAATGTACATGTACATTACATTTTTAAAACTCACATATTCTTTCAGAATCAAAAAAATTAATTTATAAATGAATAAAATCAGCAATGAGTTTGCTTTTTAATGAATCTGACTACCACTGAGAAGAGGTTATACCAATATTGTGACTCTTATTATTTTACGGCCTAAATGTAAATAAAACCTCAACTTGTTTAAAAATGGTTTGTTTTATCGTGCCCGTACCTACCGCAAGCATGTAACATTGGACTTCTTAAGCTGCCTTATCTCGAACGCTTTTTAAATATATTTCAACTTTTACTTACTACATCCTGCTTAACTCTCTCTCTCTCATAACTCATAAAAATTCTAATATTTTGTTAGCCAAATGAAGTATCACATTATCATAGATATGTGAATATCGCCTATATTTTGTTGAAATTGGTAGTGTAATGCATTTAATTCTCAGCAGCAAAATGTCACAAACGGACACAAGTGAATTTATTTACATTTCAAATCGTACGACTGTAAAACGTACAATTGTATTATATTCATTGATGGCAGCTTTTTTCCCCTTTATTATACGAACTATGATTTAAATCAATGGTTTGATGCATCGTTAACCAATATAATTGGAAATGAAAATAACAACGAATCAATGGGCATTGGAATGTGTGATAACGTATAAACACGAGAAGCATGTGTCCTACAGTGAATCAGCTGTCCACTAGCGCGGCATCTCCTCGGCCCGTGTTATGAAAATGTACACTCAACGTGGTGGGTTTGAACTGTTAACGTTTGTAGTTTGATAACTGAATTTTATTTTCCAACAATAAAACTGTTTCATGACATAGACAAGAACACAAAGAACGCCTTTTTTTCAATGACAGCCATACTATATATATTTTTTTTTAATTACGAGAGCAAAACAGCAATACTTCGTAGGTGATAATATAGTCTTTTTTTTATTTACTCTTTAATATCGTTAAAATCTGAATTCATTGTGTTTGCAGCTACATAAATAAACCCGTGTGTGCATTACAACAATGCGTATATCTTGTGTATTGGATAACGGCAGACCGCTCGCTAGTCCAGCCGCGACCTATTTTCTCGGCCACGGGCAAGGATCGGATACGTATAATTGTTTACATACATGAAGCTCGGAATACAGCTAGCAAGATTTTAAATGCGACTCAAATACATTGCATAGAAGCAATTCTTATACACATAATATATTTCCCTAGAAAAGAATTAAACTGTTTAAACACTTTCCGAATGCAAGCTAGTACACTGTCTATGGTATTAGGTAAAGGTATAATCTTTTTTATTTACTATTAAAATCATTAAAATCGGAAGTTTTGTGTTTGCAGCTACATAAAAAAAACCATGTGTGCATTACAGCAAGACGCAAATCTTGTGTATTAGATAACGGCAGACCGCTCGCTAGTCCATTCGTGACCTGTTTCCTCGGCTGTGGCAAGGGATCGGATACGTAATTGTTAACATACACAGTTCGGTATACAGCTAGATTTTAAATGCGACTCAAATGCATTGCATAGAAACAGTTCTTTTATCCATAATGTGTTTCACTAGAAAATAACTAAAATGTTTAAACACTTTCCGTGTGTAAACCGGTACCCTTTATGTCAGTTATACGCACAAATACCCCGTTTATTTGCCAAATAAAACACAAATACATGGTAACAAGTCTGGCTTTTTACACTCATATTAAGAAATACCCGAACAAAATATTCTTGTAACGACATTAATAAGATCATAATGAACAACTTTTGCCGCGACAGCCATA
This sequence comes from Magallana hongkongensis, assembly GCA_015776775.1. Classification (NCBI taxonomy): domain Eukaryota; kingdom Metazoa; phylum Mollusca; class Bivalvia; order Ostreida; family Ostreidae; genus Magallana; species Magallana hongkongensis. The sequence goes on from CM027468.1 coordinate 3,829,987, forward strand.
TCGAAATCTTAACCGCTTTTGAGTTATAAAGTGAAAACTTTGAAGGGTTCTAGGTCCTTAATTTGAGGGACCAGCCCCTTTTTCTAGGAGTCAAACAAAAGATCTTGTAAATATAAATTTTTGTTCTTCTACATGTCTTAACAAAATATTTGTGAGAAAAAAGATAATCTAAGAAAACCAAGCAAAATCACAACGCTTTTTTCATCTCATTTTTCGAGCCCTACCGAGCTTTAGCGCCTTTTGTGCCTGAAATTTATTAATGCCTTATTACATATCTACAATCTTTTGTCTATCATTCCTGAAATTTTGAACTTAATATCTTTTATAGTTTTTGATAACTCTCTTGGACAAGCCGACACTCTGAAAATCAAGAAAACGTCGATATTTCAAAAACGGAAATGACGTCATCAACCAAAAAAATTTCCGATCAAGTTTAAACTAATGTCAATAAGATCTGCAAATTTTATTAAAATCGATCAAACAGTTTTCGAGTAATCGCTGACACAAAATCGGTAAGAAAAAAAAAGGAGAAGAATGAGAAAAAAAAACCCGAAGAAAAACAATAAGGTCTTCCGTTGGAAACGGAAGACCTTAATAATAGGGAAAAAGAAACAAAGCAAAAACAATAAGGTCTTCCGTTGGAAACGGAAGACCTTAATAAGAAAGTCGACAAAAACAATATGTCTCCCCTTTGAAAGGGGAGACATAATAATGAACTTCAAAAAAAATAAGCCATTTTGTTATGCCAGAAAGCCAATGTAAGCAGTGAGAGACGTCTGTCCATTCAAGACATTCATGCTTTTGAGAACGTATTGAATGTTGATATTCTAGTTGTCAGTGCTACTACAAGTAATAAATTCATACGAACTGCTTGAGATATTTAATGTAATGGGTGTGAAATCTACTTCTGTGTTTTTATGATGGCTACTGTGAGTGTTATCTCACCAGCCCGTGCATTGATTTCAATCGAATGAATATTTTGACCAGTTTCATAAAAAGATGCAGTCTGAAAATCTTATCTGAACTGACAATCTGTGGATTTCATTGTTTTGCTGCGGTGAAGTCAAAGTCTAAGCAGCTTTAATGATTGTTTTTTTTACAGAAGTTCTTACATGCATGGTTACTCTTATGTTGAAGGAATATTTAGTTTATGATTGTGGTTCACATGTATTACCTAGTTTTTCATTTTTAAAATTTTGAAGCAGGAAGCAGCATCATTAATGAAAAATTAGGATAAATATATATATGATAATTGTTTTAATGATTTTTCATTGGTTTTACCATGGGAGAATATGACGCGTGAGAACTTTTGCATTAAAGTTGTATTTATTTTGTTTATAATTTTAGGGAGGAAGACGTCGCAGCCATGGTCGTTGAAGAAGTGGATACGATTGTAGCTGTAGTTGGTGGGGACAAAGCTGTTGGTGAGGACAAAGCTGATGATGAGTTACTTGCTGAGGACAAGGCAGATAAGGAAGTTGATAATGAACAGAGGTGGTTATAGAGGACATTGATAATTTACTACTCAAGTAAACATTGTTTCTACGGGTCTGCTATTGACTACTCACACTTGTTTGAATTAGATGCTTTTGAGAACATGTCAAATCTGTTATCTTTTAAATGGATTTAGGGGTCTCTTCTGTTTTGATTTGAGCATGTATGTCATTTTAAGATTCTTTTCCAGATTTTGCTCAAACACAAATTTCTCTTTGAAATGAAAATGTTTAAATTTGGTTCTTTAAATTTGGTTCTAAATACACAGTAGTATTTTGTTTTGATGTTTGTAATTTGTCCATTTCTGTCTTGGGGAAAAAACTTTTCAAAATTGAAACTGTTTGATGTTCATTTATTTTAATGGGTGGGTTTTTTTTTTTGCAGTTTAGGGTGAGCTTTATTTTAATGCGTTTATTTAGGGTTAATTTTTGGATGTTGGTTTCTTTTGAATGTTGTTTTAAAATATGAAGTTGAAATTTTTAAAATTCAGCAAGTTCTGAAATGATTATATATAATGATGTTGACACCAGAACTTCCTTTTTTTACTGCAATTGTTCAATTGAATTTTGTACATCAATAAACTAAAGTTTTTATTTTGGTACATGTATGTAAGGCTTCATGATATGATATTTTTTTGTTTGTTAGTATTTAATGATTTACTTTTTCTGCGATCGATCTCATGTTGGATTGAATTTTGTAAATCAATAAACTGAAGTTTTGGTTTGTTAATGTAAGGCTTAATGAGATGTATTTTTCATTTTTGTTTGTTAGAATTTAAAGTTTTTTTTAAGAACAATGATCTGTTTGTGCAATGTTCAAGATTTAGCTCATATTCATCTTATTTGACTGGTCCCTTGTTTGAGAAAGTTTGTGTTAAGTAGGAGTAGGAGTAGGTTCTACATTACTTTGTGTTTTTCATGATGAAATCGTTGAGAGAGGTAAATGTCGTATTGTTTGCTTTTTTGGTCTGTCGTAATTTGCAAATTCTTCTCCTTACTTAAAAGAAACATGAACATTTTTATTTTGTGTTTTTGTTTTGAGGAGAAGTTTTGTGATTGTCATTTGATAGGGGTTTATTTAAAGGAAAGAATGTGAAATGTGGGAAGATTGGTTTGAATGTTATGTGTATTTTGGATAAGTTGAAAGCCTGCTTGAGTTGAATTATATTCCATAAACTAACCCCATTTACCAACATTAATTCCACATCAGTACCCCGCATACTTTGACAACAGACATCACTACATCACATCATTCACGCACCGCAGACAGCAGTACACTGTCTACTCGACCCACCATTCTCCGGCTATACAGTGCACATTACACGCAGACTATCATCATTTCTACTTTAATTACTAACATTTTTAAATATATCACATTCCGTCAACATCAATACTGATAGTCACGTAGAACATACTCCGTCGACAGAGAACGTAACGGATACCACCCAGCCAGGTACAACGACCCATCGAAAAAGAGACAGCGACACAATCCGTAAAAAAGTACATAATTTGACAAACTTTACTTCTTGTGGTTGTTGACATAATTTCCTTTTGCGTGCGTGTGGTTTTATAAAATCAAGCGAAATCAAAAGAAAGCTAGAGAAAACTTAATGCATATATCTGATGACGTCAGCTTGGAGGCTTATTCGCCGACTAATTTTCATACAGAAATTTATCTCTGACGAATTTGTTTTTCTGTATTAATACCATGAAATAAATTGGTTTCAATATTTTCGCAACGATTTCTTAGATTATACTTTTTACAACAAGGAAACGTTATATTGTTTGATTATTCAGAGAAATGGCAATATTAGAAAATACAAAATATATAGCGATTTATTTTAAAAGAAATAGTCATGTCAAACAATAATAGCATTTAAATAATAAATTAACTCTTAAATTAAAAAAAAAAAAGAAGGTATTTACAATATCATTTTATTCAATCACAACAAAAAAACCCCCCAACATTTTCCCCTTTCTAAACATTGTTTTATTTGATATTTTTTAGTAACTCAAGCTTATAACATGGGTGTGGCGGCGCTCACCCTTGTAGCGGTAATGGTTTTGGGGTGCTCACTGCGCGCACTCCTCAGGCACTACAATGTTCAGTGCCGGGCGCCAGTGCGGAGGCGTCCGCGCTCCAAGGAAGAGTGTCGACTGGAGGAGGGGTCCCGGTCCTCTCCACAACCCGCCCTCAGCGGAGGTGGCCTGAAGGTAAATGATATTTTAATTAAAATTCATTAGATAGTTATATATCTTACTTGATCATACATTATGTAAATATCAGTAGAAATGGTACATGTAATATTTATGGTAATAAAACACAGAATATATGATAGAATATTGTTTTAGATCGAAGAGGTGGAAATGACTACTAAAGAAAGAAGTGGGCAACCAAGCGACGCGGAGGAAACGGACAACTCCCCTTCTAGCGCAAACACGCGCTCCAGGTCCTCATAAAATAAGTACTCTAAACCATTAATATTACAACTTATAATTTAGTGTCTAAGTTAGTTTTGTTGGGTTATTTTTTTCAATTTATTTTTTTTTTTGGGGGGGGGGGGGCATATAGGACCTTCGCTTAAAATAATTATTCTGATTTTATTTCATTTAATGCTTTCACTATACTATTATTCTGATTAAATTTTTCTATTTTCTTTTTCAGATGACCAGGGATATGTGCATTGTTTATAACCTTTCAACAGATCACAAAATTTTGAAAAAAAAACTTTCTTGTTTTGTTTTCATTTAGGTATATTTAAAGGAAACTTTAAATGTAAAAAAAGGTCATATGTTTCAATGATAAAGCTTACTGGTGTGTAAACAGGTTTTAACATGTGTCAATGACACCATCTCTTCATACGTTAGATCAGATGGATTCGTCAATGAATACCAGGGTGGTATACATTAAATACGGATATGACAGATTAATGGGGATCATTGCTGCGTATAGGGTTTTTTTTAAACCAAACAGAAAAATGAGTTGTAAACCTATCGCCTCGTCCCCAAGTCTTACCTAAGTACACGGTTGAAAGATTTATTTAAAAAGCTATTAATGGATTCACGGGACTATATGGAATCCGGTGCAGACGGCGTAAACAATTTTGTGTGATATTGTATACCTTTTATTCCAAATTGTTTAAGGGGGAAGTCTACACCGTAACCAATATGTCTATTAGTTAATAATCCGAGTACTAGTATACCACGAATACTGTTTTGTACCAAGAAAAAAATTATAAACTTTTTATGCACGAACATTTTTTCATTTACATATATACATATAACATGTATGATTATTATATAAATGTTTTTATGGAAAATTTATAGGCAGCAATAGCAGTGGAAAATGTGTAAAAGAAGATATGATGGATCCAGAGGATCCGGAGGATTATGCTGTACATCATGACCACTCTTATATGTGTATGGAAAAACCATGTTTGTGTAAATTTGCATAAGATTTTTATCATAATTTTCATTTGTATAGGGACAATAGAAGAAAAATTAGCACATTTTAATGTGTTATTAAATTTAAAGATTTAATATGCTGTATATATATGCTAAAATATTTTGAAAGGTTCGAGCAATGATGTCCAAGCAGACCAGAAAGATGATGAGACAGAATATGTCATCTCAGAGGATGATGATAATGAAGACGAAGGAAATACAGGTTGAGTTTGAATGCATATTTTGTATAAAGCACAACAGTTAATACATGTACATTGATACATATCAGTACAATTGATACTTATGTATTTATGTAATTTTTTTAATATACAGGTGGAAATTTCTATCATTTGCAAGGACGGCATATCATAGATCTTGAAATATTAATTCAAGGTCTGGAAAGAGGTTGTCATTATTGCATGAAACCTCTACAGTTGTCCTCTTGCATTGGAGACACCAGATATGGACTAGGTAGTATATAAATATATACACAAATAATTTTGACAAATGTAAAGCTTTCATATAAAAATGTACATTTACGCGTAATTTTGATAAATAGCAAATATATTTATTAAATATTTTTAATGTTTTGAAATTTGATTTTATAATCAATACATGTATTTAATTTTTTTTAATTTTAAATATGTTTATACAGGAAGCTTACTTCACATGGAATGTGAGCACTGTGAAAAGTTACATTAATACCTACTGGAACGAGACATGGTCATAATCTTTGGGATGTAAATTAAAACAACATTATGTTTTTTCTACTTTGATAAATCATTTTTATAGCTATGCTTTTTTGTGGCATTGGAGAAACTACAATTAACTCTCTTTTTGGGGCATTAAATAACAGGTGTGCAAGTCCTGATAGCGTAGAAACTGTAAGCTTTGATGCTGGCTGGCAGACACGAGGAAGTGGTAGAAATTATGCCAGCCACACAGGTAATTTTATTTATAATTGACTGTTAAAAATTTAAATCTATATTTATGCTAATGTTATCATACTTGAAAATATTGATTTACATTTTGTTATTATAAGGACACGGAAGTATGATTGGAAGTAACACTGGACAAGTCCTGTCATACTCATACAGATGCAGGATTTGTAGATTCTGTGACAGAGCTATAGACAGGGCTCCTAAGGATCATGATTGCCGCAAAAACTGGGAGAAATCTTCAAAAGCTATGGAGTCTGATATGGCAATAGAGGTAATCCACAAATGTTTATTTTTTATACTGTAGACAGTGCAATATTTTTGCATCAGTTTGCATAAAATATAGTAAGTGTGTATTAGGTGGTGTTTTTTTTTTTTATAAATTAAAGGCGTTAACCTAATAGGTTTTATTCATTATAGATGTTACAGGACCTCAAACAAAGAGGATTTCATGTAAAAAAGCTAATAATGGACAACGATCAACAACAATTTCAAGGTACTTTAGTATGAAGCATTTGTAAACAATTTATTGAAATTTCTGTTTTAGCATATAATTTTATATAAAAAGTTTTAATTCATTTGTTTTTTAGAGCGAAAGCTGCTTTTGATGAAAACCTGGAGAAACATTGTGATTTTAATCATACAAAGAGGAATTTCACCAGCAGGTTATTTGAATTGAGAAAAGAAAAAAAGTACCCCACTCTAGGCCCGAAGGCTATAAATCACCTGACGAAATGTTTTACGTATGCAGTGAAAGGCAACTCGGACAGGCAATCCTTAGAAAACAATCTAAGGGCTATTATATTTCATGTGACAGGGGACCATTCCAAATGTGGAGACTAGTGCGGGTAAGAAAATAAATACCAGTTAATTAAATATTGTCAGACTGTTATGGTATATATAAATTTTAACAACCCATACATTTTGTATTGTATTTTTGTAGCTTTGTGAAGCAACCAGAAGGATACAAACCGAAGAATTTGCCGTACGGGAAATATCTTCAAGGAAATGGTATTTTGACAGATCTACAGAAAGTATTTGAATATTTCTTAAACAATGTGGATCGCCTGTTGAACATGGGGAGCACGAAGGCCAATGAAAGTTTTAACAACATCGTTGCATCATAGCATCCAAAAAACCGTTTTTATGGTGGATCTGAGTCAACTGCTTTTAGAGTGGCAGCAGCTGTGTCGATGTTGATTTGTTTTCAGTTATGTTTATGTATATGAATATTCATAAAATAGCATTTTGCTTAAATTTTCATTGCATCAATATACAAGTAATTTATATTATTAAAACTTTTTTCATAAAATAAAAGTATATATTACATTGGCCGAATTATAATATTATTGTTTTTGCAGGTCTACGAAAACCTGTTTTTGTCACCAGGGAAAAACACACAGTCTTTCCTTGAACGAGCAAGCCACAAAAGAAAATACAACCAAAAGGTGAACTCCAGCATTGCTTACAAAAAGCGACGGTAAGAACTCAAGTCCTCAACAGCAAAACAGGTAAACATAATAATATGTTTTCAATTTACATGTATTTCAAAAGCACAATTATTTATTCGGGACAGAATGTATTTTTTCTTAGACATGAACTTGTATATGCACTTATCGATGTACTAAATAAATTATTCATTGTATAAAACAGGTATTAACAGCTGAAATAAAGGAAGGTGCGACGTACAAATCAGGTGTTGATCTTAACCCCTCAGCAGACTCTATTGAAGAAATACCTGATGCAACTCTACCACCAACACCAAGACTAGTTGACGAAGGAGGAAATACATTTATTTATTTTGATTTAGAGACCACTGGCTTGGGTAATAAACTTTCTTTGTATTACAATTGACAAATAAAAATATTAAATATGGAACCAATTGCAAATTCTTTTAATAACGAAGTAACATAAAAAAAAATTATGAATTAAAAAAGAAAATTTTATGTAAAACATAGTTTTATTTCTTTCAATTTTCACATGTTAGGCACTTCTTGTGACATTATCTAGTTGGCCTGTGTTGCTGGAGAAGAAATGTTCAACAGGTATGTTTTTCCCAACTTAGCAATTACACCAGGTGCAACTGCTGTAACTGGGATGTATATTAAAAATGGGGAGATGTTTGTCCACAATACTAGAGTTCAGAGTGTTTCAGTGGAGAAGTGTTTGGAGGAATTAGCCGAGTGGCTAAAACAGTTTCAAAAGCCATTACTGGTTTGTCATAATGGACGAGCATTTGACTCAATTATTTTATTGAAAAATTGTATTAAAATTCCATGCTCTTTGCCATTTGAAGGTTTTGTTGACAGTTTGTTTGTTTTTAAAGAAGCTATTCCAGGTAGGAAATGTTACAAACTGGAAGCCTTAGTTAAAGACTGTATGTCAAAGTCATTTGATGCCCACTCAGCTCTTGAGGATGTTAAGGCTTTACAGTCATTAGTTTTACATTTGAACATAAGTTGTGATGTTTTGTTAAAGCACAGTTTTTGTGTAGATTTTGTATTATCTTCTATTCAATATAAATCAAAGACAAATGATAACATATTGTCTTTGCAACCTCTATCAAACTCTGTTTCCAATTACATGTTAAAACAATAGCACAATCTGGTCTATCATATGAACATCTGAAAATTGCCTATGAAAGAGGAGGACCGGAGGGTATTGAAAATATACTTAGTGAGACCAATTCTGATGGTGTTGTAAGAGTTACCAAAACAAAATCTGTTTTTTTAAAGATCATCAATCATTTTTCAAAATGAGTTGTTTTTGTTTTCACAGGAATTTTGTTGTGTTTTTTTTTTATATACTATTAACTTTTTATTCTTACAACACCATCAGAGTTGCTCCAGTTTTTTTTTATTGTTTTTTATAATCTTAAATGCATTTTAATATCTATTAGAACAGGTGAATAATAAGTTGAAGCATGACAGGTAATGTAAGTATGAATTGAAAGGTCTGGAAGGTTTGTATTGTGAGATGAAAAAGGTAAATGTATTTTTAAAAAAAAAATTTTTGTAATATTTATGTGATTGATCTTTAACTCTTTCTGCTTTTTGTGGTGTCCGCTATTTCTGGTTTCTACTTACTTAATTGCTTTGTGTGTTTGTCCTAAATGTGCTTTATTTATATGCTTTGTGTGTTTGTCCTTAATGTACGTGCTTCATTTATCATGCTTAGTGTGATATATCTGTCCTCAATGTGCATGCTTAATTTCTGGTTTGTGTATTTGTCATAAATGTGCTGCATATTTTTAATTAGATAACTAATTTTTCTGTTTAATGCATCTGCTTCAAATGAGCTTATTTTCCACTATAATTAAATAAATATATTAATTTTCTTATAATAATAGCAAATTGAATATCTTTACATTCATTCCATTTTGCATATAGTTTGATCACCAGAACACTCTTACTTCAATTAAATGTCTCTCTTTGTTTCCTTTTAATGCATTATTAGATATTACACATTTTTTATTAGAATTCACTGTTTTCTTTATAACAATTTTGTGTTTGAAAATGTGTACTCAATTAGGTACCAGTGTGTTTGGGACAAGGTAAAAATTAAGAAAGATAACTCTCTAATAGGATGTTTTGTACCAGATTTTTTGTAATAATTTGATATTTTCTTTAAAAATTCAATTTGATTCCATGTTTTGTGTGATTCATAAACATTTAAGTATGCTCTTTGTATTTTTAGATTTTTGTGGAATTTTATGCAGCAGTTTCCTTAAAATTTATTTTCAAATGTGTCTGTTTCACATTTTCTGGATTTAAATAAAAAAATTACAAACTTTATTTATGATTTTTTTCTTTATTATATAAGAACACAATTCCGTTTTATATTCATAAAAATTATTCAGCAGAAAATTTTTATGTATTTTCTAAATTTGAGGTTTTCTGGAGAACCAATAAAATCTTTTAAATAATTACACAAAATAAAGCAATACACTTTATGTTTTCTTACTGTCGGTTTCATTACCTTCTGTTGGATACAAATGCATGTAAAAAAAATTTCATGCACTTTATGGGTGTAGACTTCCCCCGTCTTGAATTAGAATCTACGATGAATGAATAGGTAACATTGTATCTGAGTGGATCCATCGCCCATAATAATTTTGATTCAACGGTGATGATAACAATATAGTTATTTTTATACACCTTTTCCATAGTCATTGCTTAATTTACTCTGAAATGCTTCGATGAATGACCTTGTCTGTTTTTATCTTCGATCTATTGAATATAATATTCGATACACATTTCAATGTCAAAAGTTTTGAGGGGGTTTGAACAATAGGTTATTTTTATACACCTTTTCAATAGTCATTGCTTGATTGACTCTGAAATGCTTTGATGAATGACCTGGTCTGCTTTGATCTTCGATCCATTGAATATTATTACCTCTTATCTTCGATCTATTGATTAGCATAACAATATGATCTTCGATCCATTGAATATAATTACCTCTTATCTTCGATCTATTGATTAGCATAACAATAGAAATACCCCCATTGAGTAGGTCAAGATTGACTTCCATTGTTCTCGAGAACAATATCTCTATTGTTTTACCCCCTATACAGACACCTATACTACTTTTGGTTAACATTAAGAGGGCTCTATAGTCGTAATATTTTAAGACTATATGTATCTCCTTTAGATCCACAACTCTACAAAGATATATGAGATTTAAAAACAAATAAAAGCTTAAATCTTCGAATTCTCTTTACATATAGTTTATGGCTTTTAATTTTATTGATTTTTTGATTATCAGAAATTTAAAACTTGAGTTATTCTCCTTTGCCTTTGCAATCTTTCATTAAAAATGACATTTTGTTTAAAAAAAAAAATTTAACACTTAAAGAGCCTATACTTTGATTTACGGAAAAAGGTATCAATTTGCATATCCTTCTGGCATTTGAGCTCCTATTTTATGTGATAGCTTCTTTAGACGCCGCAATATTTCTCTTCTAAATGGCAAACGAGTGAAACATTAAGCCAGTTACTTTACAATTAATAAAGAAAGCAAAATAAGAGGCCAACAAGCCTTGACAAACACCCGAGTACCATAGCCCTTAAATACACTTGTCGAGTTTGGAGCTCGGAGTTTGCAATTTATTTAAGCTTCATTTTTTTTGTCCAAACCCTAATCTAGGACTTCTCTAATTGTTAACTCCCATATTAATTTTTTGATATTGGCAAGGGGGGACCTACAGTTGGAGAAATGTCAGATAATCTATCCAGTGTCCCAAAATTTCAAAATTTTGGTAGAGGGCTTCATTAACATCATGACCATACATTAAATATTTATTTTTAAAAAATTGGAAAATAAAATAATGAGACTGAGATTTAATTTTTTTAATTTTTTTTTGAAAATAATTGATACAAAGACAACAATTTCATAATTTCTTCAAATATTTCTTATACCAGAATGTGAACTGCTTCATCCGAGAAGGACCAGAGACGAGGGCAATAACTTCAAGGTACTCTGCAACAGAAAAGACGACAGTTTCAGTTCTCAGGCCTGGTCGATGAGGATACCGAACCCCACATCATAAGCACCTTTAAGGAGGATTTGAAGAAAAGACTGCTGCCCGGATCCAGTTATAAACTGCTGTCAACAATATATAATCAGTACGGATACGAGCTAAAAACAGATTCAATTGTACGTATATGTATTAGAGTATAGCTATGAAATCCTATTTCTTTTAAATGTTTAACTTTAAGATACATTGATACATAATTTATATTATTTTCCAATTTCTTATTCAATGTTTTGAAACAAGACTCCACATAGAAAACAACATCAGCTTTACAAGAACAATAAATCTGTAAGCCAATGCTTACTAGTGATAACCCGATGTGATGTTTTAATATTTTAACAATAAAATGCTTTGTTTGGTGATTCATACGGGATATGAAGATGGCAACATTGCAGAAAAAATACATAACCAACGTTAGCGGGTTATGTAAATTTTTCCTGCAATGATTGCTACCTTCATAACCCGCATGAATCATCAAAAAAAGAATTTTATTGTTTATATTACCATCTTTTAACTTATTAATAAATTGATTATGAAAAGTTAGTAAATTCTCTAAATCACTGTTGATGTCATAAGTACTTTAGCTTAAAGAAACAGCCAAATTGTCTCCTGCAAGACTTTGAGTCTGACATCATCATTATTATTAAAATCGTATGACATTACATATATTGTGTTTCTTTAGTTTTAATACTCTATACAGAAAAGAATCCATTGTGTAACATGATTTATTTATACTCTATATAGTATTGACTGTACTACTACTTGTAAGACTTCTTGTTAAACCATTCCGATTTCAACAACACAGAGCATTTATTATCTTGTTTTTACGGAGAAGTAGGTTCACTTGCCATTTATATTGAATGGTCTCAGGAGCTTATTTACGCAAGTCGTCATGGTTCCATTATTTTAAATGTTAAATTGACAGATGGATGGGACTATTATATACATTTTGTATAATAAATAGAATATCCTTATGATTGGGTGCAGCCTTCTGAGAGGACGAATCTCCGATAAGCATCTAGTATAAATATATAGAGAAAGACAGGGGAATGTATTTTAAGAGACAACATTCTGCATATAGAGCCATAATGCAACTCCGCACCAAGACACGGTGCAACATGCTTCAGACTAGCCCTACCACCGAGGCGGAAAGAGAAACATATAGACTGCTTCATGCTGGAAAAACATGCGACATTTTTTATGCAGCATGCCATATGCACAAGCTGCAGGGCCCAAACTGCCAAACAAACCTACAATTTGACTTCCAAAGGGAAAACAGAAGGGCTTGAAAGAGACCCTAAAATGTATATACTGCAACTTCCACTCGGAGAGCACCAAACTATACGATGGACAACTCAATAATGGGGACCACACCACAAGAAATCTTCATGGCTCTAAACTGTCCTGCCCTGTCATACACAGGCTTACATTACACTGCTAGCAAGGTGGGACCCCAGATTGTCAACATGGTGAGGGAGGACCTGCAGAGAGAAAGCGCTCACCTTAAAGACGTTTTCAAGAGCCATGAATTCCCTCGCCAAACACCCATTCAGGTAGAAGGGGGCGGGAGGTATAATAATCCGCTGTACTGGTCGCGGGACAGAACACCATTCAAGTCAGCAACTCGGATGACGTACACTGTATCTGAAAATGTGACGCCTGGAAAGAAAATCATAGGCATAGCACTGGCGTCGGAAGCAAATTGAAAGGGGGGGGGGGGTAGACTGGTCCTCAGAAATATTTGGAAAAAAACCTAATTCCCAAAGTCATGAAAATCCGTGTGTGGAGGGGATGGGGGGGGGGGGGGGGAGAAACATATACTTCCAAAATAAAAACAATCTTTCCAGCCATACTGTAACATTTCATTTTCCCAAATAATGAAAATCCTATTCCATGGGGGAGGGAGGGGGGGGGGGGGCTGAACCATCTATTCTGCAATTTGCCTAATGGTAAGGTCTAACTTTGCATAAAAAAGTGTGGGGCTAAGCCCCTCCTAGCCCCCCCCCCCCAAGGTTCCGACGCGTATGCATAGCACTCAAGAACAAGCTGTGTCACAACAGAGTAATAGGAAGGACATGTCCAGACCATCCTGGGAAATCCACCGCCACCCTAATGATTGATGAGCCCATCAGCAGAGAGGATCTGGCCACTGAGGAAATTTGTCAAGAATTTCTCAGTGACCCCGAGCCCACATACGTCAGGCATATCACTACCGATGGGGACAGTGCATCCTCCCGAGGAGTCCATGGGTGTACACGGACAGACCGTGGAGGCCCTCCGTGACACCCGTCATTTGGCACAATCACAGAAAAAGGTTATTGATAATGCCAAATTCGGTGAGAGAATGTTCCCTGAAAGAACGGCGACAGACAAGTCATGAAAAGTTGTCATTTTATTGTAACTATTAAGATTATTATACAACCGCATCAAACGATATAAGTAATTCATGGTAATAAATGGTTTATGTTTGTTACCACGTGTCTTCCTTAGTTCATGCTATTTTTAACTTGACTGTTTACATAATATCAACATTCATGGAATTGCGCATGCGCATCAATAATCCCCCGTTTTGTAAGCAGCACGAATCAGTCTGGTCAGCTGTTTGTGTATTATAGCAATCGTCTGCTTCGCGTGAATACGAGTGCTCTGTTCCTCTGGTTTTACTCAGGTCATAATTAACTTTATTAAAAAAAATTTAAACGGTTTGATCTGCTTGCTGTCCCTTTTTTTAAAAACAATTTTCCCTTTCACTCTTTGCTGGTCAGAAGTCGAACTTTTCGATTGACATTTGTTGACGTCTGCCATTACTTTCTTAACTCGATCATGCGCTAGACGTTTTCCGGATATGGTTACAGTAAACAATTCTGTTTTTAGACGTAACATGAATCGGTCACGTGATGTCTTGCAATCGCTTTCTTAAGCGGAACCCTTTGTAATGTATAACGTCAATCTTTTCGACCAAAAGTTGAAAATCCCTAATTAAACTGGAATGAATAAGCTGCCCTGGCTTTGTAAAAAAAATGTTTTTGCTTGTAATCAGCTTAAACAAATAGATTGACACTGCACATAGATTCAATGTACATATAATAGACTGAACAAGACTCGACTGTAAATGCTAGTGCTTGATAATTAGAGTTTTTAGCAATGTTACTCAGGTGAGCAATGTGGCCCTTGGGCCTCTTGTTTGTAATTAACTAACTTTGAACCTAAAGTTGGAGACTTTATATTTGGACATTTGAAGAATATTTATTTTACTTTGGCAATTCACAGTAGAAACACTTAAGTGGACGGGAGAAGAGATCCGAGAAATTCAGCTCTACTATAAACGTTTTCTGGATGGGTCGTCGGAAAAAAAAGTCCAGGAATGTATGAATGTAGAGAAGCCATCAATAAAAGCAAGGCCAATAACGGTGTGTTACACCGTAGAAAGTGGGACACAATTAAAAAAATGTGTCATATCTGATGCATGCATAGGAAGTGAGTGTTTGCTGCTATTGAAATTATTATTTTGTTTTGTACATGTAAATGTACATGCGTATACCTGAATTGAGACACTTTATTACTTTTATGCTTATTCATAGCTAAAAATGCATATATTGTACTGACAGATGTCAGCTCGACGCCTTTGTGGCCGTTCCGGCCTTTGATTAATATCTTTTTTGTAACTTTGAATAAAAATGCAGTATTTTAAATAATACATTTTTTCACCAATCGAAGAAACGTTATTTATATTTTCTATAAATAAATTAGGAGGGTATTGCAAAAACGTGATGAAAGAGAAAAAGAAAGATTAACCCGACTACGTACATGTAACTAATAAAGGTATAGCGCTCAAAAACGACTAAACAGTTGTAAATATCAGTTCGACCCTTGAAATCTCTCAAGAAACTGATGTCTAAAGTCGACAAGAAGGTTGGTGACAAATTAAAGAGATCGAGTTCTGCAAGAATTCTGAAAGACACCAGAATCAAATGTTTTTTTTTCTGCAATGTACAATTTGCAAGTCAAACGACTAAAATAAATGTTAAATTAAATTAAATTGTAAAATATAACATACCTTCAGTGTGCTCAAAGATTATTTGTGTCCAGGGGCATTTATATGATAATATATGAAATGAATTGTCTCAAATTTTATGTTTTTTAACAATATTTTAAAAAATTCTAAATGAAAACTTTTCTTGTTATTATTGATTGGTTTTCAAATAAATTTACATTGATGATGCCAGAAAAACACCAGAACAGGCGCCATTACGAAAACTGGAAATTGGAGGCAACATTCTCGGATCGATCGTAAATACTTACGAATTGAATAAAATGTTTCACTCACAACTAATTAATCAAACGATGATTTTACTGCTCACTTTTATTTTTAACTATATTCAGTTTTGAATATTTTAACAAACGATAAGAAAAAAAATCTAAAATTTTGGTGGTATCGAACCCACAACCTAAAACCTCTACCTCTATAATGCTACCTATTGTATGGTGCTCTAACCACTGAGCCATTTCAGTCAGAACAAACTTCACTGTTAAATGCTAAATGCAACTTCAACCACGAATTTACGGACTAGTAGTATTTTTCTAAAACATTCAATTGTTACGATACAAAATGACATTTTTATTATAAAGTATAGTGGGTTATCTCTCCAAGTTTTTGTTGATTGAAATCGGTTTGATTTCCTTTGAACCTCATATAGACTATGACAAAATATGGAGCCCAGACCCACTCTATAAAAGAAAAGGCATTGAAGTTCTAAAAATGACACTATTTGGAGGTTCAGACACGCATACGCCAGTTTATATCAACCTACTCTAAATATTTAACATATTTAAAGGTTATAAATTGATGTTATCGGAAATATACATTGTTTTTAATAATTAAGAAGGAAAATAATGAGATTTGTTTATCTTTTAATTTTACAGTGTCATATCTATCCTCATATGGGCAGTTTACACGCCTTATTCACCCATCTTCTTTATATACATTCTGTTTTGTATTTCCACACTGTCATTTATCATTTCTTTGTTTCAGCAAAGATTACACTATAAAGGATGATTATATTTTCTAAGCGTCTGTTCAACTCCAGCTCTATGGCGGTTCTCCAGGAGACCTAGGTACACTTCGGACAGTAGTTAAACATAATTATACAGATTGTTAATTCTATCCTAATTCGGTCGCTTGTTTTTTTTTAGTAATAAAGAACAATCATCAAATTTTACGTCATTGATTAAAGACGGATAGTGTTTCAAATTCCAAATAACTTAAATGATTTTCTGTCGTATGTATATTGATAAGCAGTGTAAATGTTGCTATTTCTTCAAAACTTCAAATGTTTAAATAACCTTTATTTACAATTTCTTTATTGCATGTGTGTATGATTTTATGTAATTAATTCCGGATGGGCAATTTTTCTCTTTTGAGTCCGGTAAAACGTAGTGTGTTACGTAACTTCCGCCCAGCATCTGTGTGCACATAGTTTTTGCCGAAAACGATGAACGAATTTTAACGTTTAGTGATTTGGTCAGGAGAACAAGGTATTTTACAATTATATGCATATGTACTAATGCCTACTTTAACGTTAACGTCCTTGATCTTGTTTATATACATATATTTAATATAGACATAACGATTACTCTGTATTTAGAGCATTTACGTACAAGTATTGCTAGGGTGGATTTATACATGGCGCCATTTTTGACCCATGCTTAGTAAAACGTTACTTTGATAATAATTGGCCCTTTAGTATTTTGTATCAATATTTCAATACTGTATTTTGATCAAATAGTTTTCATTTTTTTCTTAAATTGCTCCTGGTGGAATTATTTGTTGTACCCTTAGAATTCTGTGTCATTGGTAACTAAGAGTTATTCCCCTTTGTACAGTAAAGTAAGGTAAAGCGCCAGGTTTGTTTACATGTTTCGGTGAAATATCTACATAATATTTTCCTTGCTACCAGAAATGATTTTGATTATTTATTTACATTAATTTGTGAATGAAAATAATGTCTGGTTGTTATGTAATTACTAATAAATGTTGTATTGTTTACAGTTCTTACGTTGAAGAACCAACGGTAAATAAAAAATCTTCACCAGTATCAGAGAATTGAATCATTTGAATGGCCAAGCCAGCTACAAGCAGGAACAATGTTCTAAGGTATGATTTAACATTTGGCGAAGCTCCGCAGATTTGTTAACCCGTACATAATATCATTTCTCTTTGTTTTGAATAAAAGGTCTCACACCAATACATTTCCAAAGTTTCACTTCAAAACATGGTATAGGCAAAATAAATCCCTATTTTTCCCTTCGATTTGAGAGATTTTCCGCCGACAACAGGGATTGTATGTTTTATTGAGATAAAAACATCATGTAAAATGCATGCTTGATTTGGCCTCGTGTGAAAATCCAAGGCTATTTTGAATGAGGGGGTAAACAGCCTGGACTCGGCAAATGATATTTAAACACAGTATGATATCCGCACAAGAGCGAGAATGGACGTATTGTCAATCCTATTGAAACAGTGCTAGTTCTACATATATATCAAACACTGTGTAAGGTTCAGGACATCGGATTATCTTTGTGATATTACAGATAAAATGAATAAATAACAAATAAATAAATGCCCTGAAATGAATTGATAACAAAAATAAGTGATATGTATAAAATTCATTATGGACACAGTAATGTTTTACTCTTAATAAAGGGCAATAACTCTAATATGTAATTTTACATGTAATTACACATTGTATCCATTCAGATCATAAAAATGCTTTACAGCTATACATGAGCTATATACGATATGTCTTTAGATTTGACATACTTTATCATATTAATGATAAAACATAATCCCATTCATATGGAAATGGGCAGTCACACGCCCTATGAGTGTGCGCTTATTTAACTATTAGCATGATCTATACACGATATGTCTTTAGATTTGACACATTATGATAAAATCATAATTCATAACATACATATGGGAATGGGCAGTCCCACGCCATATAAGTGCGCGCGTAACTATTAGCTGACGCAGCAGAGACAGACGTTCTACATCAAATGAAGTAAACTCAAATACTAAAGGTGTTGATAAGTCTAATACAAGTCGTGTCTCTTTGGCTTTACTATTAAGACTGTTTTAAAACTCAAAGAACTTCTGGAGGGAAATCCACAGACCAATAAAACCATACTACACAAACTTAAAGACCAATGGATTCCCTCCTTGAAGACACACCTTTTTAATTGACCATATGTCCTAAGGGCCTTAATTAACTAAAGCCAGATAAACCTAAGTGTTCTACCTGGGTTTTTAATATTGAACTAAATGTTTTACCAAAATACATTCTATCTTAACTAATTAATATCAATACTGTAATTCGATTAATATAATAATTAATAAATATCATACTATTATATTCAGAAAAATCTTAGCTGCAGGTATGTAGCCTTCGGTCTGTATAAAGAGGGAGGTATGACCTTGGAGCTTCAGTGCTACCCATTTTAAAAATTTGTGTAATTATTGCGCATTCAAACGTGCGCTAGTTTTGGACCGATTAACCTACAAGTACAGAGATAATATCAGTAGTTAACTACTTATATAATGTAATGGTACTAATTGTTTTTACAGAATTTACGTATAGGTAAGGTTAATCAATTTCAACAATGCGTTGCATTGTAGCTTCCAGGTTCTATATGCAAATTTTCCAGACCGGAGTTACAGAAGATTAATCAATTTTTACAATGCGTGGCACTGTAGCTCCCATGTTTTCCATGCGAATTTTCAAGACCGGGAGCTACAGATCCCAATGTTGACCAGACACATTGGGGTTACGTGGGCCCAATGTTGTGTTTATCATTTTCTGGCATTTTCCCAACGTTGAGTCAACACTGGGATTATGTATACTACATGGGGCCAACATTGGCCCAATTTATGTGAAGGATATTGAGCCAACGTTGGCAATATTTAGGCCAAATGTCACATTCTGCCAATGAATCACTAACATAGGGCCAATGTTTGTCCAACATCATTTAAACTGTTGGAGGTTTCCTTAAATGTAGATGATTTTTTAAATGTCATATACAGGTAGATAAATATGCGTGGCTATATACTATGTATATGTTAGTAATTTTTTTGTGTACTTGAAATATTATTTTGAAAGATAAATGTTAAAATGTAAATATCAGTATAGTATAAAATGTCAGTATTTACAGTTATTGGCAAACTTAATGGATGCAAGGGACCATTGTTAAATGAAAGTCATTAAGCTTTATAAAGTTGTAAAAGTCTTTATATACAAGTTGATCTAAATACATGTACGAGAAATTAAATGGAAAAAAAAAACTTGTAAATGTTCCTTTAAAATTCATAAAAATATGTATTGTTACCATGTTATAGGCCACGTCCTCTTCTTTAAGTTTATCTTCACATTTCCAAACCTCGTCTTGGGTTTGGATGGGAAACAGTTTTGCTATTTCCTCATCCATTTCGGTCTGATCCACAATGGTGCTGCCCCGTTTAAAAAAAATTTAATACAGCATTAAGAAGCTTTGTGTTGAAATTAACCTGTAACTTTCAGAGTCCAGTATGATGAGTGTGCAGCCATGACTACATGGATTATTTAAAAAACTAATGTGATTTACAAGCAAGGATATAAATGTAAACATTACCTTGTAAATTTGCAAATATCTGTATGCAGTGGCGCATGACCCCCGGGGGTAGGGTAGGGCAACAATGGGGGGGGGTCGAAGTTTTACATAGGAATATATAGAGTAAATCTTTAAAAATCCTCTTCTTAAAAACTTATCAGTCAGGAAAGCTGAAACGTGTGGAAGCATCCCCAGGTAGTGTAGATTCAACGTTGTGAAAATCATGACACCCCGGGGGGGGGGGGGGGTGGAAGTTATACATAGGAATATATAGCGCAAATTATTAAAATCTTCTTCTCAGAAACTAATCAGCCCGGAAGGCGGTCCGTTATTTGATATACATTTAAATATTGCTACTGCGTTTCTGCGGGATAGCCCTTTTTAATAGAATTCATATCATGCTTATTTTTATGAATTAAAAGTAAATTTACTTTTAGAATTATGTTTTATGCCTTTTAAAAAATATTACATATTGTTTTTTTTACTCGTAAATGAAAAGTACGGTCATACTTAGTAGATTGTCGTGTTTGGCGCGTTTTTATCGAGACTATATATAATCTATTCGGAAATTTCGGAGTCCTTCATTCTTTTCAAAACAATGTATCGGGATCGATAAACGGGGCATACTAAAGACCTGAAATATTCAAGACCTTAATGACATGAAATTTTATATAAATGATATATTTGAATTTCTATGTGCCTTGTCAAATAAAATGATTTTGTGTGTGTATTTATTATATTTCCATGTAAAATTTGGTAGAAAAATATCATGAAATGTCATCACAACAATTATTTACACAAAAAGATGATAGAAATGGAAATTTTAATTGACTGGAAAATTTGAAATAATTCATTTCTTATTTTTTCATATGGTCCCATGAAATCATATAAACTAATCCATTAAGTTTTTACTCAATACAACGCAACAAAAAAAACCAACATGGTTTGAAATACAGAATCTCCAAGAGAAAAATGATGAGTTGAACTTTGTAAACTGTGTATACGAGTAATGTACAAATCAATGTGTTCTTAATTACTTCATACAATGGCAATGATCATACAATACCGTTAGAAATGCTTACTGTAACAAACGAACTCGATTCTTTATGATAATAGTATAATGTTAAACTTCAAATCAAGTGTCGGAAAGTATATTAAAATTTACCATAAAAACTAGTACAACCAACACATATTTTCTTTGTCGTGTGTTTTTATGAAAACAACCAATGATTCATACAACAATTATATTTTCTGCGGCCCATTTCACGCTTGCGTCAATACGATTTCTTGGTTACATTGATATACATCTTTTCCCTGTGTGTGTGCGTGTGTATCTAAAAGTCTATGTATGTAACCTCATAAAAGAAAAATGCGTACAACAGAGTCCGCCTGAAGCTCGACGCCTAACGTGGAGTTGGTCGTTGCATTCAGCAGTTTGTATTGTTTCCCTGGTATTACATTTTCGATTATCGTTTTCCTGAAACTAGAAACATTTTGCACATTTTCCGATTCTGGACTATTGCTGGGTATGTGATAATTATGGAAACAAACATATCAATAGTGGTGTTATTTAAAACATCTGGATTTTTGCAGATTAAATAACCGCAATGTGAACTTGAATTTTATAACAAGTCCATGGCTGACACATTCATCCTCTTTCTCTTAACAAGCTTAAATATTGGAATTCTGTTCTGCAGCTCCTGTTCAATTTCTTGGTGTTGGCAAATAAGAGAGTCAGCTACCATCTGCAGCTGTGCCTCTAGTTCTCGAAATCATCCCAAATGCATAACAAGATCGACACAAATCTGTTTTAAATCTGTCATCAGACCAAATAAAACTTATATAGTCTATGAAAGTGGTATTGTTTCATTTGCACTTTTACATATTCTTTTATGGTGATGTATGGTATTGTTCTTCCTTTCTTTCATCAGATTTTCAGACTGATAACTCGGTGCTTTAACATTTTACTGATATATGTCTTTTCTTTTCATGATTATTAAAAGGTTGTCGCTTTTCCGGTGCCAAATTTAATGCAGCTTTAACCTCATCTTCTTCGTTGTGACACTTCTGTTTGTGTCTGCGTAGTGCTGACTGCATTTGGTTGCAAATTGGGCATGATCAACGGGTTTTTTTTCTCGATCTTTTAGATATGTTTGCTCTTCATTTCCAACATTAATTTTGTCGTTTTAGAGGGGTAAAAATAACAAAATTGACTTGGTTTTCATTAATAAAAGTAAGCCTGCACATTCTCGTCATTCTAATTATCAATATATTTAACAAACTAATTTATGGAATTTGAGTCTCTGTTTGGTGTGAACTGTCAAGAGTTATCTCTTGCAAGATGGCACTGAATCAAAATATTAACAAGCATTCATTTGAGGAACGTTTCTCTTTCCTTCAAAATTTTAATAGAAAAGTTGTAAAACGAAATCATAATACTAAGCGTTTTGAGAAATATTAGTTATTTTCAAAGATTGCAAACTACGAATTACGATTAACACGCAGTGCTCCTATTTCAACATATATATGATTCAAAGTGTATGTTTTTTATTGGCTTAAAAATGCTGTTCTTCAGAAAATCATAAATGTTTTTCTAAAATAAATCATGAAGACCATGATTCCTGCGACATTATTAATTGTCAGATCTACGAATCTATAAAGTACATTAATCTTACACATGGAACCTACAACTTTTAAATTGTGACTCTATCATTTTAACATGTACATTACTACAACTGTCACACTATTATAATAATGCACAATTGTGTGTAGGAAAACTCCTGTTTCAAAATCCTTCTAAAAACACCAGTACTCTAAACTATTCTAAACTCAATATTTTAACAACACAATTTCACATTGGACATTTGTTCATTTTTGAGGATAAAAAATATAAAAATGCAAGTACCTTAAATAAGGAAATGACCATAAATATTAGTTTGGACGAAAAGGTATTTATAATTATTGAAATATCAACCAAAATGTGATAGAAGCAGAAATTTGGGACTGATAAAAGATGTTTTTCTCCTGTTTGATATATGAAATAAACAAAGTACATGCAAAGCAGATCTCTGGAAAAGGCACCAATATCTTTCAAACTAATCACTCAAAAAGACCTGTAAAATAATAAATTTACAAGTATTTATTTCTTTCTTTTTAACAATGAAAACAAATGTCCTATTCGTATAGGCAATGCACTTTGCAGGGAACATTTAAATAACCCTATATTTAAATGCACAGAGTACATGTATTTGAATAATTTGAAACTTGTTAAAATGTAATCGAATAAAGTTACTAGCACCTTTGCATGATCAATAGCAATCTGTGATGTAAAATATTATCAATTTATAAGAAGAAAGTTACCTCTGGAATTTCATCTTCATTTGTAAGCAGTCTCTGTAAATATTCATGGTCAGCAGGATTGTTGTTTTCCGTGTGGATTATATTGGATAGATACCACATTGCCTCTCCCCTTGAATAACCATTTGTATTTGCTTGACGTTGACCCAACAATAAAATGAACTTTTCTCACCATGTATTTTCCGATACGGACATCATCTTTGACCAAATTGACAAGCTGGTGCAGCTGTTGGCATCATTATGGATCCGTCAACCCTTAGTTGGAAGAAACTACCGTCCATAGTCTTTCTGTAGTAGATGTAGATGTGGACATCTCCTGTCATTTCATTGAGTCATTACCTTCTCAAATATAAGTAAGATATGTTAACCATATGTTTCTCGATTTTCAAATTTTTAAGGTATCTCACTACACCCAGACTTATACTTTTGATGACACAACGTCACAAGATGGCGATTTAAATATTTTGTTAAACTGTTAACATCGTTCGATGCGATTGTATATCGTCTTAGCTCAGTGGCTACAGTTTTGGACTTTTAAACCGCAGATCGTGAGTTCGAATGCGCCTGGAGCTTTTGTTAATGATTACTGAATTAAATTTTCGAAAATGAAATTTGAAGTTGATGAGTATTTGAAAATACAGTGCAGTGTATTGGAATATCAAGCAGTATATTTAATTATATGTACATTGTACAGTAGCAAGTCAAGTAAAATTTAAAACTTTGTTTGCCATATATCCCTACCGATCGAATAAGGCATATATGTTCCTGACTCGAGATACCTGTATTGATTTTTATTTTTTTATATATATTAAAATCCAGTTGTTTACAACACCTTTTTACTATTCAATTCTGTGTATGAACTGACAATGAGATTCACAGATCTACTGGTAAGATTAACATGGTGAAACTATACTTCATCAGTGTTAGTTTGTCGTTGAGAAGGCTCCATGATCAACTTTATCATCAGAGAGATCAACCAAAATCTTTCAGATATGATTTGTGTATCTATATTATTTAGTAAAGTAAAAATCCATAAATTTTACATTTTGGGTTTTGCTTCTACAATACTAAAGAAGAATTAGAATAATATCTGGATTATCTCAGATCTGTATAAATTCTCAACAAAAATGCAGCAAAAATGGACAACACCACCATACCACTGAAATGCAGGCTCATTTGTCATACATTTCAAGAGACATGGAAATATTGCTCTAACATCAGGAACTCTTGAAAGAAAAGAAATAATATACATGTATATAGAGTTACACTTATAATCCAGAAGTAAATAAGTGAAATCGAAGGAACTGGTATCTTTGTTGAGGATCAGCTGAAGGCCTCTCGGATGATGTAATGCTACAATTAAGATATCTAATATAGTGGGTTTTTTTATAACAAATAAAAGGTGCAGCAAAATGTATTACATATTAAAAGAAAGAATCCACCATTATAACAACTCAGTTCTTTGTAGCCAGCCCCCCCCCCCCCCCCCCCCCCCCGTCACCAACTTTCCTCAAGTAAATACTAAGCCTTAAGTCTGAGATTTTACCTCAAATTCATGCCCTTTTCTTTAAAAGAAATAAATGAACAACGTACTCAAATAATCCGATTTTATCATATGTATAGTATCCAAAAGAACACAACCACCCAGGTGTGTTTTAGTATGACCTACCAACAAAAACTAAAACAGAGGAAATTCGAGCTCTAGCACCTGCATTTCCAGTCATGTAAGCGTGGCCCTGCCGATTTTTCGGTGATTTCTATTAGTGTATAGCTTAGGTAAACTTGTCAACTCATTTAGAAAGTTAAGCCACCCTAGGTTAAATAATTATAGATCGATATTTAATTCGGGAGGTATGTAAACATTGCAAAAAAACTGAGATAAATAAATAAAAGGGCTCTGACATTCTCAAACAAGAGGCCCATGGGCCACATCGCTCACCTGAGGAACAATAGGTATGATAAAGTCAGCTTAATGGAGTCATAATACAAACAATCTGGACAATGTACAATAATACATGAAGATCCTGTATAAATAAAATCCATTTTTCCCCCTTGGAACTCGGATAGCCCTGATTGCTGCCAATATTTACAAGAGCAGACTTTAGTTACCGCTCCTGTACATGTATAGGGACTCCATGTTACACAGGCAGGGATGTCCGCACACCTACACAACTCAACAGGTACCAACGTTAACGCAAGCAGGGATAACGCAAGCAGGAATGACCGCACACTTGCGCCAACAGCTCAACATAACGCAAGCAGGGTGTGCCGCACACTTGCGCTAGAAAGGCCAGAACACCAGCAGAGATGACCATTTACTAGTGCTCCGCCACAACCACCACAAGCAAGTATGACCGCACACTTGTATTAATGCTATACAGGGCAGGAAAGAGCGCACACTCTGTATCATAGGTTAGAAAACACAAAGATTTGATAGAGCAGGGGTGTCCACACACTCCATCTATCCGTACCTGTTCAACTTTAACCCAAACAGATGCACATTGAAATGCAAGAGACACTGTCCCTATATATGTGCTGGCCTACAATAATTCATAGTATCTAAAAATTGGAAATCAAAAATAAACAAACTAATCCGGCCTAACCCAAAACTACTTATGCAGAACAACTTATATACATTGAATATTTATTATTGTATAAATATAATCATCACAATAATTGGTTAACAGTGGATGCATTAATTAAGATAATCAAGAATCAATAAATCAAGGGCAATAACTCAATACAGAAATACAAAAAGATTTTAATGAAGAAATAGCTGCCTGCCTCAATTTTATAGTCATATCACATGTTGAGTATTGCAGTTTTCAAAAAGATCCTTTTCAATTGTTTATATATGGGATATTTAGCTGCATCAAACTCTGAACCTTCTTGTGAGGCCGAAGAATTGTCCTGGAGCCAAAGTCTTAACAATTATAAAGTATCATCTTGCTGA